>VXBW01005444.1:111878-143313 GCA_013400375.1 Thinocorus orbignyianus | reverse complement strand
TTTTTTTTTTTTTTTTAAAGAAAAAAAAAATCCGAGACAATGCACAAGCGATGTGGAAGTCTTTCCGTTCCCAGGTTGTTGCTGCTGGTGTCTCCGTGGCTCTGAGATGTAAAAACTGAGCAGAGCTGATGTCTGGGCATAACGCTATTAAAGTGTTGCAGATCTTGCTGGGAAAAAAAAAATAATAATATCCAAATCTGACCCATCTTCCAAGCTGCCTCCATCACGTTTTCGGAAAAAGAATAGAAACAAACAAACAAAAAACCACAGCAAAGAATAAAGTTCCCACTTGGCACAGTAGCAATACTGTGTGCTGCTTTGGTGTCTCCAGGAGCCCAGGAAGGTGCCAGCTGCTGGTGGAAGGTGGCTACGGCGCTCACAGCCCCACTGACTGGCATCGCAGACTCCAGCCTGGCTTGAGACGTGGAGAAAGGGGCAAGAGCATCTCCTGCCCGTGGGGTTGGCCGCCTGGAACCTCCACTCTCACTGTGCCTTGCTCTCTCTGGTGGTACCCACAGCCCCACAGCCTGTCAGGGGTGGAGATGCTGGGGCAGCATTTGGGTTCCTCACTGTGTGGGCATCCCCTGCCAACCCATGGCCAAGTGTCAGGATATTGGGAAAGGCCACAAACTCCAGCCAGGAGCTGCAGAACCACCTTCTCGCCACCCCAGCTGGAGTGGGGTTGTGTTCCTCCTCATTGCCCCCAGGCAGCATTCACCCACGCCATAACCAGCACCTGAATTCCTGGTCTGGAGGGTGAAGAGCATGTCCCACCCAGCTGTGCTAGCCCTGTTTCTCTTTTCTTCTTGTTTCCACTGTGTTTTTCACGTGTGCGGCGCGAGGGGTTGGAGCTGGTGGGTCGGGCCAGGAGCCCCAAAGCAAAACTGATGCCCAGGGCTGTGCTGTGAATGGTGTTGCTGTGTTTGAAGGAGGCTTCAGAAGTTCGCAAGGTTGTTCTGGTCTTCTTGGGGTTTGTGGTTCGGTGCTTGCGGTGGATGGATGATCAAGCAGATGTTTTCCAGCATCTTCTGAGCAGGGCAGCGTTTGCAGGAGGTGACAGTTGCTGTGGAGCGGGGAGGATGGGGAGGTGCTGAGGAGATGGTCCCACCCTGCTCGGTGGAATCCCTTGGGGTTGTCTCTGGAGCAGGACACATTGCTGCAGTTCCCAGCTCTATGCAATAGCTCGAGCCCAGCTGTGCAGCATGTCCCCATCCCAGCAGGATCACCTGCCCTGGGCTGGGAGCTGTGGGAGGGGAGCAGCCCTGGTGTGCTGTGACAGGGGCACACGTGGGTTTTGCTCCTGCAGGATCCTGCACTTGGAGAACTCCCCTGCAGAGAGCCCAGCCCTGCAGCTGGCCACGGCACAGCTCTTTTTTGGCTCTTTTGGTCTCGCTGCATCTCCATCCGTGGTCTCCCTGTGCACAGACCTTCCTGCAGCCACCTGTCCTCCAACATCTCCCCACTGAAGTGGGGACAGAGATGAGGCACAAGGGGGATCGCGTGTGGCAGTGGCAGCTCCCTTTGGGGAGCTCTGCACCACCCTTGCCAGGGCGCTGGAGCAGGGAGCATCCTCCTGCTGCAGATTAATTAATTTGGGTCAAATCAAAGCATTGGCAACATCCTGGTGGGAGGTGTGGGGATGCAACCAGTCCTGGGACAGCCACCCCATTTCCCTGCTCACACGTGAATGGGGGCGGGGGAGGGGTCTGCTTTTGGGCAAGGGGGGTTCTGCTGCTCCTGCAGGTCATGATGCTCTGCCCATCCTGCCCCACTCTGGTCCTTGTTCTCCCCCTGCCTGGGCACTGAGGCATCCCTGAGCATCCCAAACCTTCCCGTACGGTCCAGCCACCACCTCCTTGTGCTACCAGCTGCCGTCAGGCAAGCCGGGATAAAAATCATGTTAAACTATTAAATTAGCCCCTTAAGTTTAAAATTAACATTCACCAAGTTGTACAAACAAGCAAACAAACTGTTGGACAATTTATGGCTTGAACTGTATGGGGGGGGAAGAGGGGAGGGATGGGGGGGAAATATCTATCTTTTGTACATCTGAACTGTGCATAGCTGTTTTGAAGTGAGTTGTATGATAGCCTGTACAGAGAAACCTCCAGGTGTAAATATTCCCCCCGCAGCTTGCTCTGGAGGGGTGGGATGGGATGGGGTGGTTCTACTAAAGGTTAAAGGGTTTTTTTGTTCACTGTTATTTTGCTCGGCGTGCCCACCAGCAAGCGGTGTGGGGTAGCAGTGTCCGAACACTGCCTTACTGGTTAAATAATAAAAAAAAGAAAAAGAAAAAAAAAAGGCAAACAAACCAACCCAAAAAAAAGGCAAAAAAAAAAAAAAAAAAAAAAAAAAAAAAAAAAAAAAAAAAGCTTATTTAGCAGCAAAATACAGCGCTCTCCTGGCTGTTTGTGTGCAGGGCGAGTGGCTTCATGGGGCAGCCGAATTGGGAGCCAGACTTTGGCAAAGGGTTTTGGTGGGGTGGGTTGGGGACCCCCACGCTGATGGGGCAGTGATGGGGCTGCCTGCAATAAAAATGGGCTGAGAGAGGGGGGAAGGGGTCAGTGGGTGCTGCGCTGCACACCCCGAGGGCACGGTGGATGCTCCAAGGCGTGTGGCTCGCTCGCGTTGGGGGTGGCTGATGCAGCCCCCAGCGTCACTGCTGGGCTGCTCCAGGTGATGGGAGCTGTGTGCCCATGGGCTGTGCCATGACCCTCCTGCGGTACCGCTGGTGATGGGATGGGGCTGCTGTGAAAGGACCTTGGCAAGGGGTGAGTTTGCTGGCTGAAGCACAACGGGACACTGCGCTCTAAAGCTTTGACCAAGTCACAGTCTCTCACCTTACTTCACTTTCCTCATCTGTAGGCAGGACTCACACCCCTGGTCTGCTTTTTAACCAACTGATGGCCAACAGCTACTTAAGCACGTTGTTTTTATTGACTGTGGTCACCAAGAGGTGCTGGTGGCACCCAAGGACAGGTGTGGGACAATGGACCCCTTAGCTAAATGCACCCCAAACATGAGATACCTGCATCTCTACCAGCATCAAGCAGAGCTGATGCTGGAGGACACCTTGGCTTTGTCATTCTTTGACCCGTAGCCAAGGAAAACATGGTTCAACTGTGACTGAATTTTAACAATTGATTTATTAAAAATAATTTCAAAATAGATATTCTGGTGATGGATAATCCCTCACAAGCTTCGTAGGAAATTATTGGGAAGGCTAATTAGCCGCTACCTAATTAATAATAGAAACAAGCCACAGTATCTAGTTGAAGGTCTAAATTGTTTTACCTCTGACGTCCATTCCATGGGTCCAGTTGACTTTGGTTGGGGCCAGGAGCTGTTGGTCCCCAAGTCCCCTTCTCGTGTCTTCACTTGGGAGTGGGTGCCACGGGGCTCAGGAGCCNTTTTACAGGGCAAGTGATGAAGGGGGGGGACAGTGAGCCAAGGGGTATGGCTCTCGCTGATGATGATATGGAATTTAATCCACTGAAGAACCGTTCGTTGGTTTAGAATTTGGGGGCCTTCTGCTGCCTTTTCTGGGGCTCAAAAGTGGATTTTACACAACATTTTCCCGGGAGCAGCAATGAGCATTTCTGCCAGGACATACGCCAGCCTTCTGCCAGTTCAGCGTTTCACATGGTCACCCCTATCCGAGCTGCTGCACATCCTGGAGGAAGGCTCCCCAACGCTGCGTGACTGGTTTGTCTGTCCAGGAGATGTCCAAAAGGTTCCTGTCTCTGTGCTGGTGAAGGATCACCCTGGGTTCCTCTGGATCGCACAGACACTACCTGAAATCCCTCCAGGTATGTACCCACCAGACCAAACCTGCCTCCTCTGGTCTCCACATGTTCCTCCAGGGACCATCTCCCACGACAATGCACTAGGTAGACCCCTGCTGGCTCTTGAAGATCAGTCTAAGTATCCCCAAGACCAGTGATTTTGTTGAAATTCTTCTTGGAAAGGCTTTTGCTGCTCTGAAGGCAATTAGAGTAAGTTCAGAAATAGTATAAACAGAAGCCAGGCTGTTGAGCCTCTCGCATCAGGGTTTCAGCGCTGACGGGGGCTGACAGCAGTAGCCCTGGTCAATAATTCACACTGGTGCTGGAGAAACAGAAGGTGGGAAAACTTCTAAATTCAAGGCCAACACTTGTGATTTAATGATGGAAAACTTTAGATCTATTTGAAAAGCTCTTGCAGAAGCAGATTAAAATGAAAGAGGACAAAAGCAGATGGCTTTGAAAACCAGCAATAAAAAAACCCCAAAACGTCAGAAGTTGAGACTCACTCATATTTTTACTGGGTGGCAGAGGGGTTTCTGACAGGGAGAGGGAAAACAAAAGATGATCCCTGATGTCTTCATTCTGGACGGAGACCATGAGAAGGCACAGGAGCGTTGTGACCTTCTCCTAGTGATGAATTGGTGTTTAGTTAGGATTATGGAGATTGATTATTTTTTCTTACTTTTGGCAAGAATTAAAGCAAGAGGAAGATTTTTTTGCCAGGCCAGGCTGAGTTAGAAGAGCAGGAAGGGAAGGGCATGAGACTGAGGTTGTCCTTGCTGTATTGGGCTTCAGCACCATCCCTGCGGGTGACAGGGCGGGGTGTAGCTGTGCCACCCTGCAAAGATTAAAAAAAGGGTACAAACCATACCAAGATACAGACCCCATGTGGTGGTGGCACCCAGCCCTGTGTCCTCCCCAGAAATGCAGCTTTTGTCCCCACACAGCAGCCCTAAGCAGGGCAGGGGCTCTCAATCCGAGCAGCTGAATGGGTCGGACGTGCCTTTGGCCAGCAGAGCCGGTAACGGTTCCTGCGCTCCTTTACAGCAGGAAGCGTTTTATACTCTCCTGACAATTGCAATCCAAATAGTCATTCATCAGTTCTTGTGATTTGCCATGAAATTATATATGCTCTCTGATAATGATGCAGAGGGCTAAAAAGCTGATCTTGGCAGGAGATGAGAGGTTTGAGGCTGGCGAGAAGCTCAGAAGGAAAATAGAGCAGCTTTTGATGGGATGCCTGGCTCTTATCAGCACTGGGACTCTGAAGGGCGTTGGGCAAAGGTAGGGGTGTCTTGGCTGGCTGAGCTCTCCCTGGCTTGTGTGCCCATCTGGGAAATTTTGAGTTTGTAAGGAACTTGAGAGTGAGTGTCACTGTGCACGTGTGCACGGGTAATGCACTGAATTAATTGTCAGGTTTATTTATCCTCTCATTTTTGGCCTCCTGTAATTACCAAAATGAGTATTTGTCAGGACTCCAGGCAGCAGAGTGGTAATAAATCACTCGCCACCGGGAGGTTGGAGCAGTTGTGTCTGAGTGAGCCCAGATCTGTGCCAGCTTTAGGGAAGTGCAAGTGCTATCAGAAGAGCTGGTGCACAAACAAACAAACAGAAAACCAAAACAGCTTTGCAAAAATGCCCCTGAAATAAAATCCCTGGATGCACAGCCCTCCAGCCTGGGGCGATGGTTGTCTGAGCCCTTGTGAGGAGGAATCACCTAACAGGGATGCAGGGGGGCTTGGGGAGGTGAAAGCTTTGGCACCCCCCAGCGTGTAGGATAATGCCATACCCCATGGGGCTGCAGGTCCTGTCCTGTGGTGGCACCAGGGTATCCAAAAACACTGCTGTGCAACAGCAGGGATGGCATCCACCTGTGTGCCCTGGGCTGAAAACCTGCAGAAGCTGGGTAGAAAGGCAAAATCTTGTTCTGCAAACACACTGCTTACTGGGACTTGCTTCCCAGATCCGGTGCTTTGGCACCAGTCAGGTTTTGCTGGGCTCTGCCCTGCCAGCAGTGATGCTGTGCTTGGGCACGGGAGGGTGTCCAGATCCCACCCAGGAGGGACCACACTCATCTTGGCTGCAGGCAGTGCAACCCCGGTGTAACCACCAACAGGTGAGGCTTTCTTCTTGTTGGCCTTTGTAAGTGGAGAACGGGGAGAAATAACTGCCCAGAGATCCACTCTGCCACCTACACTGCAGAGGGGAGAGCATCGTTTCAAGTCTGTATTTTTGAAGAGACCAGTGTGTTTTCCCTGATTTGGGAATAATCTGAACGTCTCTGGCTGCAAACGCACATAATCTGATAGAGCGCAGGGTGTTAGGAATGGTGGTGAACTCCATCTGGAGACCTCTCTGCTTTGAAGTCGGACAGTGTTTTAAACTCTGCAGGGTACTTGTGCTTAGAAAAAGCAGCAGTTGTCAGTGAAGATTGATCTTGGTCCAGAAATTTTTGCTGCCCCCCTGACTTCTTTTCATATTTATTAGTCATTTGCAATCTCTTTGATGACTAGATATGTGTTCAGGTTGGAGAAAACTCTGTTACGGTATTTGCCGAGGCGATGCCAGGGGGTAGGAAACACTGATGGCACTAGCTGCAGGGTCTGGCCCTGCTAATGATGGAGTATTTTGAGTTGTCATTATTAATTGCCATGGCAGCCCCCAGTGCTCCCAAGCAGAGACTGAGGAAACCCGTGGAGGAAGCAGAAGCCCTTGGGGGGTTGGTCTGAGGTCTCACCCACAGGTGTGCAGCCCCAGCTGAGCCAGCCAAAATCAACTGCTCCACAAGTTGCAGATCAGGCTTTGCCGAAAACATGGTGCCTGCAAGGGAGGGGCACCTCTGTGGGCTGGCAGGGGCTCCTCCTGCCTCCGGTGTCACGGGGGAAGAAAAGGCTTCATGAAGAGCAAAAACAAGAGCAAAAAGCAGAGCAACACCTTCCAGAAGGTTGCTCTGGAAGACACTACATCCTCAGTCAGCATGTTCCTCAAACTCTGCTTGGAGCTGCTGTCAGCAGGTAATGGGCCATGAATCAGCCCTGGTGAGATGTGTGGACTCTGAAGAGATTTGGACTCCACTGATTAGGGTGTTTGTTTGCAGAAGGCTGGGTTTTAACTACGCAATCTTGATCCAGCTCTGCCCAGAATCCAGGAGTATTTTCTGCTGCTGTTTCATCCTGAGCCCTTTCCAGAAAGTGAAGCCAGTGCCAGAGGTCAGACGCAAGGAGCCCAGTCAGTGCGTGCCTGAATATGGGTGCCAGGTCTGGATCTGCATTCCAGTTGGACTGAAGCAGAGCTTTTCCCCATGGGGATGTTAATCCTGGGCCTTGGCCTAAATCCATCTCCAGCTTTCATGTTTTTGGAACTGAAAAAGAGCACCGTTCTGTTCAAGGGAAGAACATATCCTTACACCCTAACTCTATACCCCAATGAGAAGTCACAACCAGGTCAAGCATTGCTGGCTCCTTAGCAGTGAAACCCACCTAACATCACCCCTCTGGACCCATTTTTAAGCTACCCAGTCCCAGTGGGCTGCCAGAGCATCCTACTCCCCTTCGGATCAGCAACAACCCCTGAGCTGGAGGTGCCTCCTCCATCCACTGGTGAAGGTGAAACCAAATAGCAGAAGTTGGAAACCAAATAGCAGAGGTTGCTCTTGGGTCTCTTTGTGGGGGAGGGCAGCCTTTTTATTAGGTCCAGATGTTGCTTTCTGCCCTGGGCCTTGCTGGGAAGTAAAGCTAAGTGTGTTAATGTTGGCTGGAAGAGCCTTGGTGAAAACAGGCTTGGAGGAAGTAGGGTCTGCCCTGCACCCCTGTTTCCTGGGGCCCAGGGAAGATGGGCCAGCACAGGATGGATAGGCACAGGCAAGGGGTCACCCAGCTGCTGAACAGCCCTCTTCCCTTCCCTCTCCACAGGTCTCCTACCAGTGAGTATGGCTTAGAGTATGGCGAGCCAGCCACACATGACTCCAGGGCTCTTAGTTACCTGCTGTCCCCAAACTGATGGCACCCACACGGAGAGTCATCCCCATCGCTGAGCTGATGGGACCCTTCTGGGGCGATTTCCTGTTGGGTTTCATATTGAGATGTGGAGGACTCTGTGTGAGGGGCAAGGCTGCTCTCCAGATGTTATTTTTCACCATTAGGCAGTGTTTAAAAATATGTGACTCCCCCCCACCCCCCTTCCGAGTGCATATAGAGGAGAGACCTTTGGAGGGCTGAGCGGCAGGGGAGGGACTGGGGGGGAGGGAGTGCAGCAGGACCTTCCCCCAAATAAGCCGTTTCTCTGCAAATGACGAATTTCCAGAAAGTGCTGAGCTGGGCATTTTGCAGCCAGCTCTGCTGGACTGAGGCACAGCGTCCCATGGCTGGCTAACGGAGCTGGGCTCCAACGGGTCCCCGTGATCTGGTGCCAAGCCTGGAGGCCTTCGAAACACGTGGCTCATTAACAGTGCGCTCCGGCTACGGCTGGGGCTCGCACAGAGGGCAGGCACTGCCAAAATGTTTACAAGTCCTGCAGGACTCAGAAAGGGCCCAAGCTGCAAAGTTCAAGGGCAGACCCAAAGGCAGAGCAGTGTCGTGATTAGCAAAGTACCCCAAGCCTCAAATGCTGTTCCCTGGTCCACCCCACCTTCATTTGGACTAGAACCATAAGGATGCCCAACTCCTCTCCCAGATACTAGTTACGGATCTGTGTGGCTCTGGGTGTTATCTTCTTTATTAAATCTATATTCCAGAGTAAAGCCCCAACTTGAACAGCCAAGGATGCTCTAAGAGGCTGAGGTGCTGCCATAATGTCTCACTAGAAGCTGGACCTGAAGCTAAAACCCCAGCTCTGCACCTCCAAGGCCATCCTACTGGACCACAACAGGTCAGTAAGTCCATAACATGTCACGAGCATCACCACCTACCCAGCCCCAGGCACCATCCTCTGTGCCGGGTGGCTGAGCCACGCTCTTCAGCACCTAAAATGAATGCCCAGGAAGTGCAGGCGCTAAAAAAAAAAAACCCACCCTTGTCGGAAGCAAAGCAAAAACCCATCTGTGAGTGGAAGAGGTCACAGAAGAATACAAAGGCTTTTATTTCCTGAGGCATTTGTCAGCAAGACAAATGTGTTTTTTTAAAATTTGCTGTGTTTTCCTAGCTGGCCTCCCACGCAAACGCCAAACGGGCTTTCACTAGCAGAAAGCAGGGTGTTGGCTTGTGTCCTTTGTAATCCAACGCTTGAGGACTCAGACAAGGATTCGGTTGGATCACTGTTTATTATCAGTAAGCGGGGCATATTTAAAGGAAATGGGCAGATTTCAACGCTACATCTATGCTTATTGCTGGCATGTTCCTCTCTTGCCTTTATTATTTATGCTGAAAATGATAAATGAGGGATTGATGGTTCTAGCTGGTTTATGAATAATCAAGTTATTTCACTGTGAAGCCCCAGGGGAAGGTAATGTTTCTACAATCCTCCATCAAAGAGAATACAGTTTGCACTCCTGTGTGTTGCTCATTCCCCCACTGCTTTGCACTTGGTCTGGTTTTGCACCAAACATGCCCATCCCCACGCACTCCCGTGGCACATCCCAGTGCCAAAACAGGTTTCCCAGTCTGCACAGCCACCTGGCATCATCCCTCACAGCCACACACCAGGGTGTTTGGAGCAGTTTGCTCTCTAGTGCAGGAGGTGATGGGTGTCTCGGTTGCCCCACTGCCAGGCTTCGTGGCCACGATGCTCTGCACAGAGGACCATGGCTGCAGCAGTCGGCCCTCATCCCGTTTGTATTTCAAGGAGCTGCAAATAGCCATTGGTCTCAGGATCTGCTTGTGAGACAGGAGGAGCCCTGGGAAGATGATTTGGATGTTTATGTATATAGAAATGTCTAATGACCAGGCTCAGAACAGGCTCAGGAAGGGAATCTGGAGGTGGTTAGCAGAAGAGGAGGATATTTTTATGCTAGAAATGTTCTGTCTGCCTGTATGCAGGGTAGGAAGGATACAACGAGAATCAAAGGCTTGGCAGGATGAGCATTTTCATCCCTGTAGATGTGAACTCCCCGTCTGTCTTGGACTCAGAGGCGTAGAACTGCTTAGATCCAATACCATTATTAGAAGCAGAAAATAGAGGTCACAAAACTCCCTCCTTACGCCCCAAGAAAGCAATTCCAAGACCCTCTATCCCACTGGTGAACAAGCCGTTCCAGCTTACATTTCCCTGCTGTGGCCAAGCACATTGCCAGGGGAAGGGGACTCGGTGCTTCAGCAGAAGCTGTGCAACCTGGGAGCAGGTCCTCACTCCTCTCCCATGTAACCAGACCAGGCAATTTAGAAGGAGGCAGGACAGGTGTGGGTGGTTAACATGGTGGCAAACCCACGTGGCCAGGCCATGGTGTAACCCCAGAGGCTGCATCTGTGGTGGGAACTGCTCCTCCAAGCAACAGGCTCAAAACCAGCAATAGATGGGCTTTGTACCATGTCTGAGCAAACACTGCAGAGAGCAGTCAGGAGCATCAGCCAAGGAAACCACCATCCCACCACCAGATCAAGCATCCAGAGGTCTACACAGCTTGTTGAAGGTAAGGTGCCCCCTGAGGAACAGAACAAGAGGAGGTTGCAGAGCTGCATCTAGAGCATCTCAGGGGGGTTCAATCATCCTGGGATGGCTGTTCTAGGAGGTAGTTGTGGAGCCAGAGGGTCAGGTATATCTGCTGTGACAGACTCTCAAGCCACATCTGCTCCCCACAGAGATGGTCTCAGTGACAGTTAGCATCCTGTGCCAGAGGACACACATCAGCCTGCATCAGTCCAGGTATGATTCTGGCGGTTCCTTCACATGAGCACAGATTCGTGACATTTTGAGGACAGTGGCAGAACTCTCCTGCTGCTTGGCATTGCCTAGGTCTTCCATAGACTCTTTTGGAGGTCCGGGCTGTGACTTCCCTATCTGCTGAGGACACAGAACAGAGACCAAGCGCAAGGTCTTGCATGTGGTAGTTTCAAGCCAATGGATTAGGAGCAAGAGGAAGATTTTACTGCTCCAGTATCAGGTAAGGTTCTTTTTCCGGCAAACCCCTGCATTGTTTGTTGACTGAACATAGCTGTAAAATGAAATTTGGTAAAGGCATCTGTTGTTTCCTTACAGCTCTGCTTTATTGAGTGGAATTGGGATCCCAGCATGTGGGGTTTTATTATTATTAAATTTGTAGCTGCCCATTATCAGCAACTTCTTTTAGGTGAGGCTTTTGGCATTTTACACTCAGCATTCTTGCTGTCCGTAAAACCAGCCTAAATCTTTCCTTCTGTTCATAAAGGCATCTAGTCTAAATTCAAAGTCTATCCATTATAACTTCAGCACCTTGTAATCCCTCAGAGATATGTGCAATTACTCTCTGAAATATCCCAGGAGCAAGACTAATACCAAGCATCATCTGCTTAAATTTACAACATCCAAATGGCACAGTAAAAGCCACTAGCTTAGGGGTTAGCTCATCTGAGCACACTTGCCAAAACACATATCCTGCATCTAATACTGCTTTTGCTGCTGAGGATTTAGCTGCCACCTCAGGAATCTTCACTGGACGGCATTCAGGGTTTATGGTTTTATTTAAATAACAGGAGTGGATGCACATGTCCTTCATCTGTTTGGGTTTCAACCATTGAACTCGCCCAGTCCGTACACCCCCTGCATTTCATTGGGTGCTTGAGCACGACCGTGTCACCCATCCTTCATCCCAGGAGCAGTTCAGCCATGATTTGTGTCAAAGAGTTTGGGATGAGGACACGGGCACTTCCCGTGCACCTGAAGCAAGCCTCTTGCATAACATGGCCTTCCTGCTCCTTGCCATTCCTTGGAGTTTAACAGCTGTTTTCGTCCAAGTCTATTGACTTCATCCCTATAAATCCAATATGATTTTTCCATGAGGATTAGTGTCAGACTCTCCCTGCAGACATCTTAGGTCTTGGAAGACAGCTGAGCGCTCTCCTAATAGCTGGCTGGCGAGCCTGAGGCATTAAAACACACTTGATGGCAAGGCAGGGTTTTAGCCCTGACGCAACCCATCTGCCTTCACGACTTGGAAAGCCAGGACGTAGCAGGGGTCCCGATACTGTCCCAGGGCATGGATACCTGGACATGACATCAGCATTATGTTGGTTTTTCCTGTCCTTCAAGGCCACGGAAAAGCTGGGAGAGGAATTATCTAGGTTGAAAACCAAGGCTTTATAGTCGGGTACAAGAAGATCAAGCAGGAAGAGGAAAATTTAGGGTGCAGAAATGGTAAAACAGCCTCTGTAGGAAGAGTGAGTCTTGTGCCCTTTGCTTGAGCTATTTCAGCTTCTTCTGGGCATACATGACAGGGCAGGATTTACACATCTGAAGCCATGGCCTCCTGACCACGGGCAGCTGGGATGAATTCCATGGGCAAAGGAGGGAGACACCAAAAACATTCCCTCTGCATGGGAAAGGGGCTCTAAGGACCAAGTAAATGGGTAAGGAAGAGGAAAGAAACTCCACATACATCAGCACGACAGTTTGAGCGTTTTATTACGATATATAAATTCTGTCTTTTTAAATTACTCTCTATGAGTTGAACAGGAAGGCATTATTGTGGAGGGGGGAATATACAAAAATAAAAGGATATTGTGAACTACTGCATCACCACATATACAACAGTAAAGTACTTTACAAGCACTTAGAGAATCAGACTTACAAAAATAAAAATATGACACATCCTTATGCATTCCCCCCAGTAATATGTTCTTTTCTTCATTCTCCAACCTTCAAACACCTTTCAGCCCCATCTTCAGGTCACAATTCATACGGTAGGATACTTTGTTCATTTTGATGGCCTTCACAGTATCTGAAAAGGAATTAGTGCCTCCCAAGACTTATAACATGCAATGGTTATCGGAAAGCTTGAGGGGAGATGTTCAGAACAGATCAATTTGTGAGCGATCCTCAGGGAGCAGAGTTTATCTGGCAACAGAAATGTGAATATCCCACAACAAGATCCATCATTCCCTATAAAGTGTTCCCCCACCTCCACACAGAGACAACTCCGTGTATCTGTGCTCGATACAGAGTCCCCTCCCAGCCTGGAGAATGCTGGCACTCACGGGCTTCAGTGAGACTGAGGAACTGTGAAAGAGGATGGATCTGATTTCGTTCCAGCTCTAAAAAAAGGCAAGGAGACTCTTCCCTGAAGGAAAAAAGGCAGGTTAAAGCTACAATGGCTAAGTATCCTAATTCACAGCGTTCACGTGCAGAACACTCGCCTCTAGATCAGATTGACGCAGCCTTTAGTCCTCAGTTTGCTCTACAAAGTCTTTTGCTCATTATCCTTCTAGTGACCCTTCCCATTTTTTTAAGACACACTCAACATAAATAGTAAATCGCATTCACTTCTCTGACCAGCAGCTCACTCAAACACTGCTATCAACACCCAAACCTCATTTCATCATTCCCAGAAAGTATGCACCTAGGGTGCGAACCTGTCTGTATTTCACATTAAGAAAAGTAGAGCTGTTTTAGGAAANAAAGAAAAAAAAAAAAAAAAGAAGAAAAAAAAAAAAAAAAGATGAAAGAAGCAGTAAACTGTTTTGGTCAAAGTTGTTCTCCTCGTTGTGTGCAAAGTATTCTGTAGATCCCAGAAGGTCAATATATCGTTAGGGTTCCCTCTTTCTGGTCCCAAATGCAAGGACAGCAACGCAGGTAGACCAGACATAAGCGTACTCTGTTGTATTCAGGGGCAAAACAGTCACAGGAATGAAGGGGATGAAGGGCAACCCCCACACCCTTGGGATAGACAGTGACTTTCCACACTGAAAAATGCTGTCAAAGCAAACCTTCCCATCCCCCAAACAGATGCCTTCTCAGAAAGTTGCTGATCTCAAATATAACTATTGATGGAAAGTAATTCCCGAAGGCAGAGTCTGACTTTACCTATCAGGCTTACAGGACTGTGGGCAATAGGCACTTTAGTATCCTGGAGGGAAGTTTTGTAGCCACAGTCCCAGCAGCTCCAGGAAACTCACCTTCCTAAGCAGCATTTCCATGGTCTAAATTTATCATTTGTATCTTTGAGAAAATATACATGAACAAAGATACGTTATTTGAGATGAATGATGCTCCATTTCAAAGAAAAACACCTCTCTAATGGGACTAATCATTCCTTTTAGATATATAAATATATTATTAGGCACTTATTTGCTGCTGGGAGCAATTCTTAATTGGCATCATACAAACACAAAATTCAGTTTCTGGTGTTTAAACAAAACAAAACAAAACAAAGTAATTGCTTTTCCCAGTCGTAAGCAAGGTGAGTTTTGCCTCTTCTACCACCACCTAACCCAGCCACGGGGATAGGAGCAATGGGGACAAAGGGCAGGCAGGCAGGGTGGGATCTGTGCCTACATGAGGGTGAAGACCATACGCTCTGTGGTTTTCTTCTCCTCAGGAAAAACAAAGTCCTTTTCCAAGGCCAGCTTTCACTGAGAAGAAAAGCAGCTTGTGATGGGCCCATGGGAGATACCATATGAGAAGGTATTTTTCAAAAATTTCTATATACCTCAGGCATTTAGCAATGTCACAGCTTGGATGTGGTCCAGGGTGGTAGCCCACAATGGCCGGTCCATGGCTCCACAGCTCAAAGTATGTTTGGCAGTCTAGAAACACAAGCTGCCAGCTGGCTTTTTTTTTTCTTGACATGGCAAAACCAGAAAAGCTGCTTAAGCTCAAAGAGGCAGGAGCATGTTAGGTCATTTCTAGTCTATTTGCAAAGAAAACAAAGCACAAAGCGTCAAAGACACCTGGCCTGGATGTGTGGGGACCTTTCAGTGACAAGTATGCAGCCTTCCATTGCACCCTCTCAGGGGTTACATCTACCCATGAGACTCTGCCTTCACAGCCCGTGTCCCTGCAAAGTCAAAGACCAGGTTTGGGTCTCTCCACTGGACTGTATTTGCACACTAGTTTGGGGAGGATGGGTTGAATTTTTTTACTTTTTTTTTTTTTATTTTACAGCCAGTGTGTATGAAGCAGAACTAAGAATGGACACAGCAGGTAGAAGCCTGCAGCTGGGGAAAATCTGTCCTGCTCAAAGACCAGCATGATCAAAACCTGCAGCTTTGTGCTTGGAGCAGGGGAATAATCCAACTGTTAACAGGAAAAAAGCCTGATGTATGGTCAGGATAGGGAGTCTCTGGCATGCCTTCAGCTTGGAGGTCAGCTGTCTCCATGCTTGCTCAATGAAGGTGCCTGCAATCTGATCTGTCATCATGCAGGGATCTCCTGGGTATGAGTATTGGCCCTGCTTTTGAACCTGGATTATACCGTTACTCAGCCTTGAAACCCTTTGCTACAGACTCTCCCAGGTGCATGGAAAGAGCTCTCTAGAGCCATCACGACGTCCCCAGGAAGGCAGATGAGTTCCACTGGTCACAAGCCTCACTCACCAGCATTTGGCAAAACAAGATGGACCTCAAGGTAAGCTATGAAGTTAGTGCATCACCAACCTGCGTTGCTCTGGGACCACATTCATCCTAGCTTCAGCTGCCCCGCTGTCTAAGCTAACTCTGCAGCACTCATGTTTGCTGGAGCTCTGGGGAGAAGGTTGCCTCCGGCATAATAATCCCTTCGGAGGCAGATGTTGCTTTTCCAAGCTTTGATGCTGACAGTCAGTGACAGCAAAATCTGAGCAATAACAAATATAATCCTTGTTTCTGTGCTGCTGAGAAGAATTTAACAATAGGTGGAAGCCTCGGAAATCCTTTGAGAGATTTCTTCCTACCAAGTCCTAACTCCCAAATAGAGAGGCAGAGTTCACCACTGCCATAGCACACATCTTTCACTACTAATGATGCTTCAGCTGTCACGATTTAAGATTGTATATAAAGACCTTGTATTTACCCCTGGTGGAAAATTTGTGCTGCATTTTAAACAAGAGAACTCTGTTTCAGAAAGGTCACAGTTCTAGTCCTATTTACCAATTGCCTTTTGAAACTGATGGAAAAATTATCTTTATAAGTCACTATTTAATTATCTCTTTGACAGATTTTATTTTTTTTTTAATCTCTGGAGGTTTGTGCGTCAACTGTTCTGGGCAATCAGCTGTGTCTTGTTGACACTGTTAATAGGTTTTCTGACTTGGCTGCTCAGTTGTGTTCTGAAATAACTTGATCAGACTCACAGCAAGTCAGGAACAAAACAGAAAGTTTAGAAGAGGGAAAGCTGGAAATTAATTTCCAGAGCTGTGTGGTTATTTTCTAAGTCTTGGCCTTTCTGAAGCAGCATGCAAAAATTCTTGGTAAAATTTTTGGAGACAATTCCATTCCATTTTCAAAGGTTATTTGTTTGTAGGAATCCAGGCTCTTACAGATTTTCGGCGAGCTACTGAAGTGAAGAGATACTGGGAGATGTGACTCATGAATGGGGAATGGCTGACCTTAGGCTGGCTGCAGTGATTCCTGCTTTGTGTTTCCTACTGAAAGACAGCTCAGCTGTTTGTGAAGTACCTGTTGAATTGCTACACCCTGGCTGATTAAGGAACACCTGCATGGATTTGGGCTCTTAAATACTTCATGCTCATGCTCTATGCTGAGAAATTTTGGCTGCTCCTTGAGTCTGTGAAGCTGTCCATGCCACAGCTATGGAAACTATTGAGAGGGTGAACAGCCTTGCTCGCGAGCTTCTGCACTGGGTTCTTTGAAGCCAGACAGCATATCCCTGTACTACACTCCCCACTGCAACACCCTGAAACTCAAAAGGGTTGCAACTGAAATTGTGATCAGCAATGAACATGAACAGCATGGCACACTTGGACTGAAAGTACTTTTGGAAAAGGGCACTGGACTCCTAAATCACTTGGACACTTCTAGAAAATAGCTTTCAGCTATTCAGATTCTTCTGTCTCCTCTGCATATTCTTGGCTGGGCTCACAGAAGATGTGGCCATGCATCAGGACAGGCTTTTCTCCCATCTCCTGGCTGTGCTGTGCCTTACTATGGTATATAAACATCCACCTGCTCACAACAGCACCACGTGCCTGTTCTCTTCCTCTTTTCTTGGTGAAAAAGTCCCTGCTCCTCCCAGTAAGCTAGGTCTGAGGTTACTGCAGTAGTGTGATACTGCAGCTATCTCCCAGATGAGCAGGTGGAGCAAGCTGTAATGTATTAATACAAATAACTGCCTCCTCTGCATTTACACTCCAAGAGACCTGCCTTCATGTATGCTGGGCAGACTGGACGCTGACTCTGCAGCTGGTGCTCCTTTTGCAGAGATCAAAATAGCTCTGAAGGTTACAGTGAGTCTCACCTACGTGCCAGACGAGACCTACAGAGCTCACAAGGCAGCACTGCTATGGATAATAGGGTCCTTTGTCATCTTGACTTCATCTAAATACAAGTCAAAAATAGATACGCTTGGAAAAAAGAACAAGAATAAAATCCAGACCATGAATGTCAGGAACTTCGCAAAATACAAGCCAGCCTCTCATTGATCAAAACCATCCTGTGCCCTGCAAGCCACCTCCCAGCCAGTTCAGCCTCACCCAAGACGATGTGTTCTCCAGCCAATATTATTCAGTCACCATCACTGAAGGCCCAGCCAGAGACCCAGCAAAGGCCACAGCCTCCTCGAGGTCACAAGGTTGCCAGCCGCAGGGCGGATCAGAGGGTCTCGCTGTAGATGACGCATGGGCTGGTTTCCTCACAGAGTTCCAGCTGCACGCTGGAAGCAAACCAACGCTTGGCACAACCCAAGCTGTAGTTGAGGGTGGTCCGGTAAATGTTCTTGGCATGCTTAGGAAAAATGATGGTCGTGCTCTGAAACCTCAGTGGCTTCTGGCGGGGCTCAAAGATCAGCTGGGACTTGTAGTTCCGCCAGGTACAATTGGGAGCAGCAATGACTGTCTCACTGTAGGTGGTGACAGTGGGGATGGGGCCGTAGAAGATGTCATCCCGATAATGCTTCTCAGAGTCATACTTAACCTCGGAATTGCACCTACAAAGGACAGCAAGGTGTCAGGAACACAGCCCGGGCAGCAAGGGAGAGAAGATAGGGCAGGACTCTTTTACACACTTTGGAGCTGGCAACTTTTACGACCTCTAACTGCACAGACACTGCACAGCTGCCAACCCTACCACTCGAAGTACAGCACCAAGAGGACTCCTTCCTGCTGGTGAATTTGAATTTTGGTGGAATCCCACCTTGCTTTGAATCCATCTCAGCATTTCTGCAGTGCATGTGCACGGAGGACCAAGCCTGCCTGGTCATGCCACAGCAGAAAAGGCTTCACGCAACCCATGTCTTCCTCTGGTTTTCTCCATGGGCCCCACTGGGGCCTCAGCTGCACTGGAGGTAAACACCCAGTTGGCAAAGGATACCAAGAGGTGGTGAAACCCCTCAGCTGGGATAGGTCAGAGCCTGAGGAATGGACATTCACCCATGGACTGTATGGAAAAAGCTTAAAATCCCAGGAAAATTATTGATTCAGCCTTTTCCTGAGCATTTTTAACAAGCACAGCCACGCAGCGTCAAGATGAAATGCTGAGGGCCCCCATGAAACAAAGGTCTCTTGACTGTTGGCTCATGGTATGTTTCACCACTCTTCCTACTGCTAGTGTTACGCTTGGGAGGTGTCACTGTCCCAGTGACCACGCTGAATAGATGCTGCTGGTGGGCCACAGCCATGGGATGTGAGATTGGGGTGAGGGGGAACTTGCTTCTCAACACAGCATGCCCACTGCTGTTTTCACAGGCCCTGTTGTACACGCACGCCCTAGCTTGGCAGGAAAATTACATAAATAAGGTTTTAGATGGCAGTAGCATGGTGTAATGGACACTTGTTGAGCTGTCAAGGCTGTGTGTTTGTGTTTTTCTTTATATTGCCTTGCTATCATAACACAGAGACACCCAAGCCAGCTAAAATCAAAGTACTGGGAGATGAGGGGTCAGGCTGCTCACTGGGGCCTACAAGCCATGGTCAAATAGCAAGTAAAGCAAAGGGATGCTGTGGACTCTGGCTGTCCAGTATCCAAGCTATTGGTCTCTAAAGAAGTGGCCATGTTAACAGCTGTCAGATGTCTCTGTTGGCCTCCAGAAGGGATATATGGAAATCAGGCCACATAAAGGGCTTTCCCTAGAATCTCTTGCCATAGAGAGCAGCAGGACTTTCACTTGTTTTCCCTGCTCCCTAAACGCTCCTCTGGCAATCAGCAGCCAAGGAATGTGCAGCTCCACGTAAAAAAGATTAAAAGCTGGGTGTGTGCTTGTCATTACCTCCACCCGGAGGGGGTTTGACTGATTGTGCGCTGCATGTAATCTGAGCTGCTGTAATGTATTTTGCACAGCTAGGGTGTAAGCAAGTCATTCAGCACACATAAAACAAGACTCCGATGTAATCACCATAAAAACATGCCCGCTGGCAGTTCCTCAGCGAGCAGAGATTTACTGGGGTGCATTTCCAGAGAGACTTTTGCATAGGTTGAGGGGAATGGGAACTGGGCTCATAGTCCTCCCACACTCCCTGCCCCAAACTGTGGAACTGCTCCATGCTGTTTGCAGAGTATATTCCACACCAGCAAAAGTGCGAAAGAAGAGCAGAGCCCAACATCCTTACATGAGGTCGGAACATCTCCACCACTGGCTCGAGGGACCATATTCTCATAAGGAAGAACTCATCCTGTCTCTGTCAACTGGTCTAATGTTGGTTTCTCTGCTGCAAGAGCTAACAAAAACAGGTGCCAATTTTACAGCGTCTGATTCTTCTGAGGATATAAGTCATCGGGGAACAGGATGAAGACCATCAGGTTACTTAGTGGAGGCCATCAAGCCTACAGATGGTTATGGTTTTCTCTCATAGTCTTGGATTTGAGCTGGCCTTGGAGAGAAAGTCTTCTCTTACAATCTCCCTCCAGTTCTTGCCTTCTCCCCTCCACCTCTGCTGCTGTCAGCATCTTTAATTCATGCATTACTCTCCCACCTTTCCCTCCCTTCCCAATAAAATAACCATGATTTCCATTTGTAAACACATTTTAATTTTTTGCAGAAGGAAAAGCACCAGGAAAAAGACAGAAATCCCCTCCTACCCACCCCATCCCATCTGTACCTGATTTCCTGCACAGGCTCGGGGCTGACCTCAATGCTTTCTCCAAAAAACACAGGGTACATTCGAGGCCTCATCTCTGGCATGGATGGGTTCAGGAGCAGGTAAGGCATCTGCATGGAAGAGGAACATAGCAAGTGTCGGAACACAACAGATGAGGCTGGCATGGTTCTTGATATGCTGTGTCAGCCAACAGCAGCACGCTCAGCACTGGCAGGAGACACCAGACACATGACCTCAATGAACTCTGTCTCCTCAGAGTCTCATGGGAGATACTGCAGGTGACAAGCTCTTTGGCAATGAGAACAGGTGACTGTGGCAGCATCCAGACCAACTTTGTTTCATGCAAGCTAAGCTTGACTTGCTTGCACTCTCAGCATCATTCAGCCCCTTGTCTCGCAGTCCCTATCCCTTCCAGGTTTGTAGCAGGGCCCCAGGTTACTGGGGTCACCCCTCTCCATGATGAAAGGGGAGGACCATTGTCAAGTTGCGAAAAACAGCCTTAAGGTGGTTGGCAGAGAACAGGACCGCTAACTCCTATTCTTGCACAGACAAGCCTTGTACAGGCCTTGCATTTAAGATGCCTTGACTTCCTGATCAGCCACCTGTGCTCTATCAATTTCCAGGCTGACTTCCAGCTCCCAAGGCTGAGGAGACACAGCAGGATGCCCTCCACCCACCAAGACCACCCTCTCCGCATCCCTCTGCCCAGCACATCACCCCAGGTAAGGGACTCTGCCCAGATCTCTGGCACTCTATGCTGCAGCACCTGTTGACTGAAATTTAGCCCTTTCTTTCCTCTTCCTTTCCTGTTTCTCATAGGAATTGCAATTGTTTGGGGGTTTTCTTGAGCCCTGATGTTGCTTTCACTCTTCACTTCTTGTTATGTGTTAACAAGTCTTGCAATGACTCAAAGTGCAACAGTACAAAGTGTCCTAAATCTGATGTAACATGAAGACAGAGCCTACGTTTGCTGACTTTAAAGATAGAGGTCTACTTAAGTGAGATGTGTATACATATTTCTATGAATATACATATATAGAACTGCATATATGCTGAAAATAATGTATCCCTTGCAATGATCCAGCGGGGGAAGTGTAGATTCACTGTTGCTAAAGTCTCTGTGCCAAAAAAAGGCTGTCATGCTCCAAGGGACCTTCTAGTTAACCGTGCGCCACTGAGTGTGGGGTGAGACACTGGGGCACCTTGCAGCCTCTGCAATGCAGGAAACCAGTTTCAAGCCAGGACTTTTTAATAAATAGACCTGCTCCAACTCATGACACCAAGAACTGGATTTTTAAGACTAATTATACCCTGAAGTTACTTGTTCTGACAGATTGTCACAGTCCAGCCTAGGGTCCTCTGCACACCACAAAAACGAGCACTACTACTTCTCTATACTGGGGTGCTCTTAAAAATCAGTTCCCACACACAGGGAGCCTGTGTCTGGTGTCTGGACCGAGCCCAGCAGCTAATTAAGCCTAATCCTGCCCTCCTGGAAAAATGTCATGCAGGTTTTGGTCCCTGCCACCACTTTTCTGTCAGCAGTGATTTATGACATGCAGGGACACAGGATCTCTTTAAAGGAGATGGCTGGCAGCCTCGGTGCAAGATTGAAAGATCTCTAGATGGCTGAAAAGTTAATGAAGTTTTTCCACTTCCCACCCCACACAGATCAAATGTGTGAGAATCACAGCCCTATTTCATCAGCGTAAGTCAGTAAGATCATCTTAGGACTCACAGAACCCACTAACAGTAGACGAGGATACAGCTCTTGTATTGTCACTCCCTTCCACCTTCCCCAGCATCTTCTGGTTGGGTGGTACAGGGGGGAACACAAGAGCTGTGACCTGGTTCCTACTGGTGTTGCAACCTCTACCATACCCTGTACAACATGCAGGTCCCAAAGTGCTCGCCAGGTAGTCCCTCAAGTTGCTGTTAACTAGCAAATCTCTGTTGAGTCCATTCAACAGCATCAGTTCCCACTAGCTGAGGTCTGGTTTTCTCTAGTGGCTTGGGCTTTCTGCCTTAGGCTAAGGCAAAAAATGTCATTGCTTCATCTGAATTCACCAAGCCCTTTGATTCCGTGTCCCAAAGCCATGAAGCTGTTTACTCTTTCCATACTGAAGCATCCCTGCACTTTACTACTGTGTTAAACTCTAAAGTAAAATGGCCAACCCCTCTTTTTGAATGAATATTTCTGTTTCATCATCAAAAAAAAGCCAGTATTTACATAGTCAAGGGGGGGGAAAAAAAGAAGGTATGTTCACCCTCTCTACCAAACACTGGCCAAAAGGCAAAGTTCATGCCTGGATTGCTTTCAACACTCTTGACAGGGGAGGGCAAGGGCAGCCTTTCTGGTCGTAAATAAAGCTCTTGCTTCTGAAATGTGAGTTGTTTAGATCAGACAAGCCTTAGTTCACAAGGGTGCAGATCTCCAGCTTTTAACAGTCTGCACATGGCCAGAGCTCTTTCTAAAGACATCTTGTATGTAAGGAGAGGTTGATTTGAGTGCAGGAGTCAAACACCACGTGCATATGGCAAGCTTTGGGGGGGTTCATCTGCAAAGAGATGCAGATTGCTTTAACTGGTGAAGGAAGAAAGGCTGGGGATATGTGGCCCTCCTTCGGGAGACTGTTCTCTTCCTCTTTATACTCCTGTGGCCATTCCTGACATTGGTAAAACTCAGTTGAGAACCTGCCCTCTTTTTGCACTGTGTCCACTTAAGACGAGGTGTTGTTCAAAAGGCCCTAAACTGGTCTCTACTTGCAGATGAGGTGAGAAAATTATCAAATCTTCTCCTTTCTTTGAAAAGTTCAGCTCAACAAAGGCTGTTTCCAGCTCTCAGACAAAACAATGAACGTGCACAAGGCATAAAGGTAGCCCTTGTCCTGTAACATGAAGAGCAGACCTAAAGGTATGAATACTTCTTACTGGAAAATATTTGAATGTCCTATTTTTACCATGAACCACGACTCTCGGCACAAAACAATGCTGACTTATAAATGGGTTTGGCTTTTATATCCCATCTTCAGGACAATGCTGCTCACCTGGGCACAGGTTTGCAACAGGCTCTGAAGGGAAAGACCTTGCCCTTGAACTACCACTTGTGCTGTCTCTTCCAGGACCGCCCCAATTTTTTTCAGAATATCCACCCAAGTCTATGCCCAAGCCAACCCTCCCTCATGTGATCCAACAGCCTAAGAAAGTGCACCTGGAGTGCTCTGTGCACCCTGCTCTCTTCATGCATTGCCTTTGAGGAGCCCTTGCAATGCTCAACTCAGCTGGGGAGGGACAAAAGTTCTCTTTGACTGTAACCAGTAAGTTGGGGGTTTGCTGTTTCCTGTAATGAGTAAAATAAGTCACAGCCACCAAAGACAGTTTCACTGCCCCCAAAAGTAGAGAGGCAGAACACAACTGGGAAGGCTCTTCTGTCCCAGCTTCTAGACAACAGATGTTTTCAGGCCATGCTGCCAGAACTGATTGCAAAATTTAGACAACCAGAAAAAAGGTTGGGAGGCACTGCTCCGAGTAGCACAGGCATCCCAATGTTGTCTTACTGTGAGTTTAGCCTATGGGACTATCTTCTTTACTTCTACTGGCCAGGGACAAATGAAGATTGGGTGACATAAACTGCTTTTCAGATCCAAATGAACTTTCTAGAATGCTAAACAGTTATCTCAAATAGATGGTAACCATGAGGTTCTTTGCCAGATTAACACAGGAGAAAACCAGATCTCTTAACAGTTCTGCAAAGGGCATCTGTAAAGTGCAGTTTTAAAGAATCCATTTCAGCGCTTCCAGGCAAACAAACCTTCACGCTTCTTGCTAACATATGCTGACACTAAGCACGCTCAAAATATCCCTGGAGATGAAGACGCAGGAGGCGAAGTCCTTCCTGTGGCTTAGCAGGAGCACTGCTGGGGCATCTGGTCCCCAGTGTTTGTACGGGAACAGGGTTCAGAGCTCGCTGTGTGCTGGGGGTCTGCTCAGTCACAGCCTGGGCACAGAGGCAAATGCCATCTGTCGAAATCACAAGCACCACAGCAGGGAACAGGAAACAAGAACATGCTGCAGAAACAATACCAGTGTGCGTGGAAAAACAGAGGCTCTGTCACGCATGACTGAAAGCAATCACAGTCAAAAAGTTGCCACTGAATTTGGTGAGAGCAGGATGAAGTCTTCTCCAGGTTAGCTCTAAATGGAGTGATGATGAGACTATTTTCATTGTGGGTTACAGTTTACCTTGCTCTGGGCAGGGAACGGTGACAAAAAGCATTGCATAATGCATTTCATATGCTGTAAACGAGCATCAACTTCAGACCTGCAGGCTTGGCTTGATTAATTTAGAAAGCTGGAACAACTGCAGACATTGGGAAGCCAAAGCCAGCAACTTCTACCACCCGTCAGAGACCATTACAGGTTCACACTTATCTACTACAAGCAGTGCCGTGAGCTGCTGCAGGTCAGAAACCTTGAATTCACCTGGAAGTCTACACATGGAAGACGTAAATAACTTAGAAAGCACGGTCTAAAAATAGAGATCATCTGCAAGACCCTGCAGTCTGTTCAGTAAACAAGCAACTGAATTGCCTGAATGGAGCAAAAGGGTCACTAAACATCACAGTTCTACGTGGCAGCAACCGAAAGGCTCTTCAGATGACATTTTGTTCAACTCCAGCGATGTCCCGAAATATCTGCTCCTGCATCCCACCTGCAGTTTTGAAAGCATGGAATAGGGGACATGAGCTTCCCGAAAGATTTGTCTCTGGGGATGAAATGTGTGCTTGGCACATACCAAAAGCTGGCTTTTTGGCAAGAGTTTTACACCAGCTCCTTCCAATCTGTTTTAAGATAAAAACAAAACAGAAATGTTCTGCCTGTCAAAAAAAATACTGACTCAATTATTTTTCCTTCTGCACAGGAATGGTTGAAAGAAGAGGAACACTGGACTGCTGAGCTCCCTTGAGAAAATTATGGTCCTTGGCTCATTTCTAGCAATCACTTGGTGATCTCCAGATACTTCACAAATAAGGTGAGTTTCTTTATTACTCTGCACCACAGATGGGCAGGCAGGGAGCAGAGCTTGTTCACAGTACTGGGGATCACTGATGGTGAAGAGGAGAAACCCACGTGTCTCTAGACCAGGCTGTCCACAAGCAATCCACAGGCGAGTTCTCTCTACGGAAAGGACAAACTCTCAGGTTGCTACAGTTGGGACCAGATTAATCTGTCCCCAGTAATTGGAGCTGTGCTGTTACCTATTAGATACACCTCTCCTAAAGCCACCACAACCCTGTCATCTTTATGCAGAAGAGGAAGAATCTGGTAGTCCAGGAAGGCTGAGGAGGTGAAAGGGAAAATACTGGAGAGATCGAAAAGCAAGCCCCACGCATACACGTATCACCTCAAAACAGAGCCAAGGTGAAAATTAAGCAGTAAATGTGCTATCATTTTTATTTCCTTTCCAGTATCGTAGTTTGCTTCAACCAGCAAAGGGTTACAGTATTATTAAAAAGTTGAAGTGCTTTCTTGTTTGGCTGCATTTTTCCCTCTGTCTTAACTCCGATGCCTTTCAGGCATGTAACAGCCTGGGCAGCTAAACTCCACTTTTTTCAAGTAGCACATAGATAAACACAGATAAAATCAGTTGCTGAACCGAATTCAATATACAGCTAACCAACAGCACTTCCTTTATGGTGGCATAAGGATTATAGGGAGGTTTTCACTATGGGACAGACACACGTCCTTCAGCTCCATGTCACTGCTTCGTACCTGCCACAAGTGCATCCTCAGTGACTGGGTCCTGGCAGTACTTAGATCACAGAGTTCTGAACAGCAGCAAAAATAATACACTGGGCAGAATAATACTGTTTTACTTCTAATAATGACATAGAGTAAGTGGGTTCTGTTAAGATACTTTTCATTTGGGGTAGCTTACAAGAATGGAAGTGGTTATCAAATAGTAAACAAAGATGAGGGAAAAGGTGCCACGAAACCGGCCTGAAATATACTGACTGTTCTTTAGCTTCCAAATTCCATGCAGCAAAGCAACAAAAAGGAAAGGAAATAAATGTGACTTGAAAAAAAATAAATCACTCAAAAACCTTTTCCCCAGAGAGTACGAAGGACCAGAACTGACTGACTCCTTTTGCTATGGTCATTATGTGGAAGGCACTAAGATGTGGCATTAGATCTCCAGGGACTGTAAGGGGAAATGGCTTTCCAAGCATGAGGGCTACAAACAGGATGCAGCTTCCCAAATTCCCAGCTTCTAACTTAGCTAGGGCATAAGCAAATCTCTCACCACACTTTCCCACTACGGTAACATGTCAGGTCCATGAAAATGTCTCTTTACTCAGCTGTTATTTACAGCTATAATGAAAGATCTGGCTGAGTTATTTGACACACATCTACATTCCCCGCTCTAGCTGATAAGCAGTATTTGTTTAGCAGACCATTTATTTTCCCAACATCTTCACGTATTGCACACTACGAGTAATCTATACTAGAGCCGGATGCGATTTTATTTGAAGGTGATAACAGTAAATGCAGACCTCAGGTATAAAGCAGGGCTTTATTATTTCAAAGAATTACATCCTTCCTGCCTGTCTCTGTCTTCTATTTCAAGTGGGAACTGTGTGCTGCTTTTTTTATTGTCCACAGCGTTACACGGGGACGTGATGGAAATTAAACAGCTGGAAGACACCACCCTAGATACAGCCACATTTTTCACAGCAGATGATGAGACCACTGTGACTGTTCCCCTGACCTGCCCAGAAGGGACATCTGTCACAGTTTGCAGAAGAGGTGAAGACCAGAGCCATTCCCCCCTTCTTTACTGCTGGCGTTGGACCAAGGAGGAAGAGGAGCAGGTGTGTGTTGAGAACTGGATGGGGCTGAGGGACAGGGGACAGCCAGGTGGGGTTGGCCTTTGCCAGGCAGTGGATGCAGGTGTGAAACTGAAACCACCACCAATTCCCCGTGGGGGAATTCCTGCAGGATCCTGCCCTGTGGGAGCGGTTCAGAAGTGGGTCAGGATGCTGGGATGCAAATGCCAAGCCCGGAGGCAAACCCTGCTGCTTGCTGTGCCAGATGGGTGCCTCGCTCCCTGCTCAGGCCTGGGGCTTTCCCCAGAGCTGCTGGACCCACATGGGCTGGGAGAGACACGTCACTTGCTTTGTGTGCAGGCTGGCTCACGTTGGGTGTGCTGGGCCTTTCTCTCACATGGGCTTTCTCTGTAGGTGTTGGTATGTCTGGAAGTGACATACTGCCTGGAAACCTGGATGGCCATGCTCCGGACCCAGTCCCCACAAAGTCCCTCAGCACTTTCAGTCTAGGATGAGATGCTGGCTCTGTTGCCCAACGGCCCTTCAAAATGCACCGTGTCAGTAAGAGGTGTTTTGGTTTTTTCTTTTAAATATCAGCCATAAACCAAACGGGGCTGGGACACATGAAGACCTAAACCACATTGGCAAGATCATGCCTGTGAAGGCTGCCAAGGGGGAAGGTATCCTCCTCCTCTGCACTTGAGATGAAGCTGGAACGTCCTCCCACCACACAAGACTAATTCTGGCACTGCACTGTTGTCCAATGCAACTCCTGAATGTAAGTAGACGTGGGGGCGTTCATCTGACAGCTGATCCACTGGGATACAGTCCCACAGAAGTCAGTGCTCAGTGAGGCAGGCTGAGTGCACAAATACTTAAGTCTTTTTGTCTTAAATATTGTCCCAAATAAAAAGGAACTCACTGCAGTGGCAACAGTGTTGGGAAGGAATGGGAAGCCTGCTGCTTCTAGAAGGCACGACTGATAGTTCTGCAGATGAATGTGATCCTGATCTCCCCTGGTATCCCTGAGGAGTTATGCTATCGAATGCAAAGCACTCATTTCAGCACAGCCCAAAAGCAGTTCTTGTACCCTAAAACTATATCCTAGGGCAACAACAAAAGGGAAAACTCCAAGTAGATCCGGCTACTTTCATGTAATTTCATTCCCTACTCCTCCAGCAACTGCTTCTCTGTGCGTATTATTAGGGATTTATTTCATTGTATTTATGTCCCTTTTGGCCCAGCACTACATGCAAAGCTAGAGAATTCAGTAACCCAAGTCCTAAGAATCAATTTAATCATGTTTAAGATTTAAAAGGCAGAACTAGGTAAAAGTCACCTATTTTCATTAGGATGTTTGCACTTAAGCACAAAACAATTGACAAATTCCCTACGTGGACTTTATTTGAAGAAATAAAAGCCAATTTCTCCTGCATTGCAAGTTTAAAAAAAAAGTCCCCAAATGGTGTTGAACTTGTGGTATTTATGACTCTGGCCCTAAATTGCCTTTCATATTTTCTTGGATCCCAAAGCTGTAGCCAAATTGGCTGGTTAAATGTGAATAAATGGTGCATTGTCTTTGAAACAAAGTCGTGCTTATTAAAAAGAAGAGAGTTTACTTTTTCAGAGTCACAGTTAATAACACAAAGCAGAAAGAGCACAGATTTTACACACAAGAAAGTCTTCAATAAGGGCAGGCAATCTCATTTTAGTCTGTACAAGAAGAGCTGTCCCAGAGCAGAAAAATTCTTCAATATATTTGTGAAGCTGGAGCAAAATAGCTGACTGCAAAAGAACACAACTGTGTTCACACTGGTGGTTTTGATAGGTCCACAGCAAGGAATAGTATGAAATACTTCCCACAGATCTGGAATGTTGTTTTCTTCACCTGACAGCAATTTATTGTTACTGTACGTACTAGAGTTTTGGCCATTACTGACTGAGCTTATATACGGTTTTATAGTATTACAACACAAAGACTGCAGGCTGCATTCCTGGCTCTGTCACGTTTACAAGCAAAACAAACGCTAATATAACAAGCGATTAAAAAAAAAAAGAAAAAAAAAGCATGCCTTGGTGTGCAAATAGCTGCAATTATTGATTTGCCAATTCTGCACGCTCTGATGAACAGCAGAGTAGTAGAGTTAAACAGAAGCACATTCATGGGTTGCGTAATTGTTCATAGATCTGCAAGTCCTCGTTAAATGGCAAGATTAAAGCTAATTAGACACTGAAATGTAGATGTATGAAGGAAGTAATGCTCTCCATATTTTGCCTGCTTTCTTAATAACAGCTGCAAGTACAGTATTTTCAGGGTGAAATGAGAAGTGGAACTCTTCATGCAGTCAAATACAGCAAAAGTTCCTATTTACTTAATTGTTTTGCAGCATACCAGTCTGAGCTAAAGAGCACAGCCCTGCACTCCAAATAACAGTCAATTGGTTTCAGTGTTAGTATTTCTCCTGTACCTATTAAGGGCAGGAAATATCCACAATGTATGAAACCTATGGGTTCACACATTGAACCCAACAGCAGGAGCCCAGGGCTACCCATGCTATTGCAATGCGATACAAAATTTGGGAACACCTAGACTGTGAGTTCCTCTGAAATGCATAAAATGTTCATTTATGATCAAAATTAAAAAATAACTGGAAAGCTTAGTTTTTCCGTATACAGATCACAAGAATAACTTTTTTTCCAAAGGAGTCAAGCACAAAAACTCCCAGTCCTAAGAGTTCAAGAGCTGAAGTAGGTTTTTCTCATGCTCTTTTATCTTCAATATCTAGCGGATTTCTTGGGAGGAGAGGTGGCCAACTGTCATATTACTGTCATTACAGAGCTTTGCAGACACCTCCACCCCAGCCATTTTCTGGTCCAGCAAGCCCTCATTCATCTTCCTCCCACATTTCATTTTTACAAATACATAGCAACAACCTGATCCTGCCAAATCAGAGGTGCGTGGGTAACTCTTTGTACATAAACAGTCCCATCAAGACGGCATCTGCACGCCCAGGCATCTGCAGGTAAGGCTCCATATTTGGAACTGCAGTGTTAGCGGCTTTGCAATTTTATTTTCATAATTAACACCTCACACCCTACCCACCATAGTCTGGTAAGAAGGAGTCATTGTTCATGGGGAAGGTTTTGGCATGTTTGGGAATAAAAGGTAGTTTTCAATAATACGCTAAAATAGCCTTAGAACTCGAGAAAGTAAAAGAGGGTGTGAGAAGTCACTGCAAATTGTCTCTACTGGGAAGAAGCCTTTGAATTGTCACTAATCCACAGGTAGATACTTTTTTCCCATGGAAAAATTTGCGGTGCAGTTTTTATTCCATCTAGAAGCCAATTAACTGTGTTGAATACACCTACAACTGTCTTTTATATATGTTTTTAAAAAACCCTGAAAGATCCCTGGGGGAGAACTTTCATCATCCTTTAAAAACCTCTACCACCATCACTTACGCTCTGAACTTTGTGTTTTAAGAACAGTTTTTTATAGCTAAGGGATAGAAATAAACAAGTAAAGCAGAGTAACAGTCATCATAAATCTACCCAAATCCTCCTCCAGAGTCAACCGCTTCACCAGTGCTGTGTCAGGCTAACCAAAATCTATAGTGCTGCTGCCAGCCGTCTGGGATTACAAACCACCAACGCTGCCCCGCTCGGCTCCACAGCGCAGAAACCTTCCACGCAGACCCATGCCACAAAACCCTGCTCCAGCAACGGGCAGCAGCACACAGCCCTCCCCAGACCATGTCTCCACACCAACCTCCCCAACAGACACCCAGATCCTGCCCCAAGTTAACAGTTTTGTCTTTCTTTCAGCAAACATGGCTCCACGCTCCTGAGACCAATAAACATGGGATGCTGGATCGTAGTGATGGCTGGGAGCTGGACTCCCCTACCTTGGTCCAGAGGGATGCAGCTCCGACCTGTCCCTTCCAGGCAGGACAGTGTCACTGAGAAGCAATTACACTTACTTCTCTGTTCTTAAGGTAAGCAGGGGAGAGCCTGTTTTAGACCTGGGTTTCACTTTTTATTAGAGTTTACCCAGCCAAACTACCAACGCTTCTGTGAACATATCCAAAAATCCCTGGCAAGCACCGGGCCAACCCCTGCCTGGGCACACCAGTGATGGTGCCAACACCAGACTGCGGCCACCACAGGGACAAGGAGCCCAGGAGAGCCTTCATCCACCATTGCAGGCGGCCGGGCACTGAGGGAGACACAGCCAGGGGTGCCACAGCCAGCGGGCACAGGCCCTTTCCTCGCTGACCCCTGTGCCAGGGCTTGGCCAGCCCTTCTCCCTCCCGGGGCCGGAGAGGACGGAGCCCAGCGCCCACTTTGGCTCTTACCACTTTGCCGTCCTTGGCCTCTCGCCGGTGCCCCGGGGCCGGGGGGTCCGCACCGCTGCTGCCCCCTGCTCGGCCCTCGCCGGGCGAGAGGGAGTAGAAAGGGGGACTGGGGCTGGGGGGCAGCCCCGAGTCCGGGCTGTCCAGCAAGCCTTCCCGGCTCTTCTCCTTCAGGCTCTCGTCCATCCCTTGCAGCTGTAGGTGACCTACCATGTCTGAGGGACAGCGAGGGGGCCGCAGCGGGAGAAAATCCTCCAGCGCCGCCCGCCGCGGAGGGAGGGAAGGGGAAAGGAGCCCGCAGGGGCCCCCCTGAGTCCCGCTCGCCGCCACCAGCCTGCCGGAGCCCGGGCTGAGCCTGCTGCGGGGGACGGAGCCAGCAGC
>VXBW01005444.1:0-111837 GCA_013400375.1 Thinocorus orbignyianus | reverse complement strand
TTATTCCCGGGCTCCCCCCGCCGTCCGTCCGTCCGCCCGCCGCCTCCCGGCGGCCCATTTATCCGGAGAGGGTGGGAGGGGAGCCGGGGAGCGCCCTCCCCTTCCCCCGGCCCCCCAGCTCTGCCCCGGCCCCACGTTTTCAGGCGCTTCCCCGGCCGGGAGCGGGTGTGGCACCGCCCGTTACCCCCGGGAGACCTGAGGCAACCCCCGCACGGCGCTGCCCCGGCCCTGGACAGAGGGGCCTCCGCACCCGGCATCGCGGAGCTGCTGCTCCCTCCACCCATTCCCCTCGCCTCTCCCCGAGTTTTCCCTCAGTTCTGTCTGATTTTTTCCTGAGTTCTGTGAGATTTTTCCCTCAGTTCTGAGTTTCCTCTCAGTCCTGATGTTCTTCTGTCTTTCACCCCAAAGCAGCTTCTCCCATCAGTGCTAAGGCATGTGGGAAGAGCTCTTCTGGAGAGCCGTTGTCCGTCTTCACTTTGAGTGGCTTCACCAGCGACCATGGCAATGTTGGCTCCCAGGGTGTACAAGCCCACCATAGTCCTTGTGCCAGCCATACCCTCATGAGGGTCCTTAAGCCTCCTGCTTAATACGGCCCAAATCACCATCTCTGGCTGGCTCCACAGACACCAAGGAGCTATCGTGTGTTTGAGGCCACCACAAATTCAAGGGGAGGGCATCCTGAACCCAGCACAGCTGCTAGCTGGGAGAAGCTGCCAGCGCTGAAGGGAACGGAGAGTCCACATCAGCCCTCAAGATCTGCAGAAACAAGCAGCAATTAAACAGGTCAGGTTTGCTGAAGCCAATATGGACACTTACTGCACAATAACCGGCTGACTGGTTAACGTTACCTTGTCCGCAGCTTGGTTATGTTTTTCTCATCATGTTTTCTCTCTACATAGCATCCAGACTGTGAGAAATTCGGGGCAGGCCCACTCATACAGCTCTGCGCGGTGGAGCTTTCCTCATGGCAAACAGGTTTCCATGGGAAGCTGTTGGAATCCAACTGGATGACTCTTCTTGGTCCAAGTTGTTGGCCTAGCACCCAGCAGAATGGTGCTGGGTTTGTGGATGTTTGTGCTAAAAAAAATATTACAAATATGATGTTTGTTTTGGTGGCTGATGGAAATGCGAGGGTTCTAATATTGCACCTAGGGATGAAGGCTTTCATGCCTAAGCCCCAGAGATGGCACAAAGTACTTGGGGGTAGGGTTGATCCTCACTCCATCCTTCTGAGGGAGTGGGTCACACTCTATGGTTGTAGGTGAACTCGCCGGCTCATAAAGCTGGATTTGCTTAAACATATTTTTGCTCAAGTCAAAAGGAAAGGCTAAAGATGCCCAAACCCACCCATGACTGAAATGAGGGGCCCTCCTCAGAGTGACTGAAGCGATCTGTATGCACTGAGCTGTGCAGAGGAATGTCACTGATTTATAAATGTCAAACAGGCACCGAGCAGCCCACACATGAACCTCAGTGAATTCTTACCTCTGACCCGCTCATCGGCTCCAGCAGCCGCACAGACTGATTTAGAGCCCTTTACTGTTAAAGGCTCTAATGTCTCACACAAGCTATGGCTGATCTGAAAATGTCAAAGGCGACCGAAGGTCACAATTTCCATAAATTAGTCCCTGGCTTGCTACCTATCACGTAATAGGATTCCCCAGCCAGTTAACACTGTGAACTCGGGCATTCAGCCCAGCGGTTCCCCTGCAGCCCTGTTCCCCTGCCCCTCTCCTGAACTGACGAGACCGCATGTGCAAGGGAAAGGAGTGTCTTCAGTGTTCAGTGTTGCTTTCCTCCAAGGAGAAAAAAGGAGCCGGACAAAGAGACACTGGAGAGGTGTGAGTGTGCTATCCTTTGCTCCTAGAGAGGTATATTTTAACCTGGGGAGCAGTTGGAGGGAAACTGTATTTTTTCTTGTTTTGAGAAACTACGATCTAATTTTTCCTGGAGCTAAACAACATATATTTTTAAAGCTAAATTTCAGTGCAATGTAAGTCTCCAGCACAAAAGTGGGTATTTGTGGTTTAGGGTTTGCTGGGCTCGAAACAGTTGAAACTCCAGGCATTGTTAAGCATTGCCAAGCATTTGTAGGGGTATTGACTTCACTTACAACTGGTGAAACTGCTGCTGGGTTCTGCAGGATGTGTGTGCACATACTATGGTGCTATTGTTATTATTGTTGTTCTGCAGGGCATATGTGTGCACATATTATTATTGTTATTGTTATTATCATGTTTAAAATTAGTAGTGGGTTGATTACCCAAGATGGACCTCTCTTGTGTAAAGCACGGGGTGGGCAGGTGGTAAGAAATGTTCCTATATGGGTGGCTGTGATGGAAATGCCTCGTTCTTTGGTCAGAAGTCCTCCAGGAGCCACAGTATACAGCTCTTGCCCAGTGAAAATTTGCCTGAATGGAAACTTGGTAAAGGATACAGTGTGCAGACACAGAGGTTTATATGGGTCAGTAGAATTAGACCTGTTGAAATAGGACGTAAATGTTGCATGGTGCCCTACCAAAGGAGAAAAACAAGTGGGGGATTTTCAGTTGAGGCCATGTTGCTCTACTGAAACCCTCCTTAGTTCAGTAATTCTTAATTTGCTGGAAGGAATCACTAGGGACTGGTACATTCCTGTGTCTTGGCTTGGGAACAGAGAAACTGAGCCCTTGTGTGTATGGTGGGACAAGGAGGAAGGAAAAGTCTGGAGGGAAGTTTTCTGGAGCAGCTGAGTGCAGACAAACAGGTGCAAACACAGTGGTACAAGGGCAGCAGTGTGTGAAGGTGTAGTCTATGGGACAGTGGCCTCCCACTGCTAGCACTCACTCTGAAGGAATAACCCTGCTCAGCTGGAAATTAGAGTGTAAAAACAGTAAATAAGAAGTGGGGAGTCAAGTAGTAGAAAACTAAGGAAAAATCCATCAGGAGTCTATCTGTTAAGATTTGCTCTTAGGCAGATGTGTATTTCTGTCAGTATTGATTAAAGATAGATGTATGAACTACACACATCTCAGAACTTCTCCAACTATTGTTTTTTGGTTGTTTTTTTTTTTTTTTTATATGGGTTTATTTTGTTATAAAATGCAACCCCAGTCCCAGTCCTGAAACAGGTGAAGAAACCCTTGTGCTTTACTGGGAGCTGCAGGGGCTCAGTGCTGCTCAGGACCAGAGACCTGCTCACTGGGCTGCATTCAGTTTTCTGAGGTTTCCAGGTAAGGCTTTACAACCCAAAATCTGCTGAGGGCTCTGTGGTTTTCACAGATGCCTCAGTTAAGCGCTGGAACTTTGTCCACATGCTTGGATGTTTCTTCCTTTTTGCTACTGGGCTGCCTTGCCAAGTACCACGGGACTCACATCTGGTTCTCCATGCACTGGTGATATTCCTGGGTTGTCCTTGCAGCCTCTCTACAACCCCAACCTTTTATCTGCCCTCCTTCCTCATGTCCAGGTTCTTGCTGGGCTCCTGTATCCAGCACAACTGTGCTACAACATCAAGTAGTCCTTTATGGCCATGAATATCCCACTAGTAAGTTATATCACAAATGATTAGATCAAAATGCACAAAATGATGCAGCACATGTGGGAATTCTTGAGAGAGGGACTGTGTGGGCAGTGGGGGCAGGGATCCAGACAGCCTTCCTGGTGTGAGCAGCCCTGCTTCTGGATAAAAGCTGGTATCCCTGCTTGAATCCACTGAGACTAAAGCCTCTCCCTGCTTTGATGAGTCCTCTGCCTCCTCTTTTCCTAGCTAGTCTCTTCGCTAGATTTGAGTACTTTAGGAATCTGCCATCCCACAGACATGGCAGAATGTCAGCATCACGTGCTAACTTTCCTTCCACTGCTGCCAGGCTTGAAAGACAAATACAGTGAGGGGAAAAAAGAGACAGGATACAAACACCTACATCAGGACTTTTTCTGAAGCAGGCTGGGTGGTGAAATGGGAAGAATGCTCGGAATGTCCATTCTGGTTCCCTGTCAAACCTGATCCTTCAGAACACCCACAGCATAACTAGTCCCAGTAAGATTGGCTTGGGCCACAGTTGGATGTAACTATGCTCTTTGGGTTCCTTCCAAAGAGGTGCAGCCTTTCCTCTCTGTAGTGTATTCCTGACAGAAGTGCTGAAAGGCACCGAAGTAGCAGGATCACTGAGGCAAACATGACTGACCGCAGAGCAGGACCCAGGTGTGTCAGGCCCAGATCACCCATGCCTGGCACCTCATAGAGTTGTTCATCTTAGCCCCAAATGCTCCAAAGCACGAGGGTGGCACTGCACAGGTCCAGATGATGATACAAAGAGCAGGAAGCACATCCATAGTGCTGGACCTGGGAACCACGTGCCAATGATAATTCATGTTGCAGGGCAGCATGGCAGAGTTCAAAACAGAGGAACCTTTCTGCCTGAAAAGCTAGAGGCCGTGTATCAAGAGATAAAATCACCTCCTGACAGGTCTGCTCATTTATTTTTAAGCAGCCCACCCGCCAGAACTTTTGACCTGAACTGTCTGGTCCAGTGAAAGGCACAGCCAAGAAGGAAGGAAACTAACATAGGCAGTTGCTTCTTTGAGAGCTTCTTTCAGGAGATACCTGGTCTCCTTGCAGCATCCGCAGGTATGGCTTTGCCAAGTCACTACAAGGGCTTATATCTTGTTCCTGTCTCCTGTTAGCACTGTGTCAGTCCTGCACTGCAGGAGCAACAGGAATTTTAAACAGCTCCCTCAAGTCATGGCTGCACCTGCCCTGGCCTGTAACCCTCACCAGATAAACAGTCCCTTCTAGCAGCAACTTGGAACAAACTGTGTAGCAGGAAATGGGAATGAAAGCCACAAAATCTCCTTTTCTAGGGTCAAGTGCCTGTTCTTGGCAATAAATCAAAGAAGCAAATTCCCTTTGAATATCTTGAGTTTGTCATGAAGACAGTGCATCTCCCAGGCAAGACAGTAGACTTTGCAACTGCAGTAAAGGCGAATGATCTTTGAAGAACAAGCCTAGGGTTACATGCAACTGTTGCCTTCTCGAATTTGACTACAGTTTATGCTACAATCAAGGCAAAAAACCCCAACTGAATGCTACATTACAGAACAAGCTTCAACTTTCCTGAAGCACAGAGAAATCATCATGAAGATTCTCCCTTGCCTTTGAGTTGGGTGTTACATGCAGACTATTAGATTACCCGTGGAGTCTGGTCAGCATTTGCTGATACTGTTACATACTTGAGTCAAAACACACTTCCATGTCTCACTGCCCTGGAGAAGGACCTGCCCGTTATCCTGTGAAATTTCCTCTGCTTGTGTGTCAGGGCTGCTGTGCTATAATCTTGGAGGATAATCAACAGCAAAACCATTCATAAATCACAGCTAACAGAAAAGACTCCGATAGGGTCTTAAATTTCAAGCCTGTGAAGCCATCATTTCAACAATGACAGTCAAAGGAGAGATTAAGAATTCTTTTACATGGAAAAGTTTTTCTTGGAAAAGCAGCCCTCTCTTTGGTTGCCTGTAAATACAGTCATGTGGATTTGATTTTTACATGGCCCTTCTGCCCACTTGCAGGGAACAGTCTGCAACCCCAGTGGGCCTGTTCTCGCACCAAACTGCGTGTGGAGGGACCACAGTGGGATTTGAATAAGGCATCACAACCAAAGAGCTAAAGCTTTGCCTGGTGCTAGGAGAGGCCAAATGGGCGGCCTGTTTGGGAGGCAGTGACAGGACATTCCAGAGAACCAGACCCCTCCTGGCTCAAGCCCACCCTGCCTCTAGGTCCAGCTGCAGAATGGGAATAAGACTGGTGCCTTGTTTTGTGGTGCAAGTAAAGCATTCAGAGATTATCTGTACGTGCACCTCATGGCATTTAAGGCTGTAAGGATCATGAGATCTGTTGCCAAAAAGTGAATGCAGGACTGGATTAACACCCCACCTGGAGGGTAGGTGGTCTCTCTCTGATCCAAACTGAGTCATGTCTTGCTTTGTTCATTTGGACTAAGCACTATACTAGGAAGAAAGGAGGAAGAATGTCTGTGTGTAGTTCTTGCCCTCCCTGCTGCGGATGACAACCAGCAGTGCTCACAGCATCTGTCTTCAGGTTCAGAAGAGCGAGTCCCAGACAGGCTCCAAACTCATGCTTGTGGCTGTCCCCAGCCATACCAACTGGAAATAAACTCTGCCTGCTCAATGCAACTCTGGGAAGTTGCATGGAAGAAGCATGGATAACAGTGAGGATAACTCTCACCAAGAAAAAAAAAAAAAAAAAGAATCAAACAATTTTTTTTCAGTGATCATTTAGAATGCAGGACCAGAGGAGAGATGTAAAGCCTCACTGAACATCTTGCAGATTAAATTCTTGACTCAACAGATAGTTGTCATTATAAGGAGTCCTGTAGTTCACATTCTTGTGATAGTATCATGTCTCCTTGATTTATGACACATTATTTCCTCTTGTAATATCTAAAAGTCAATGGCACATTTCTTCTCCAGGTATCCACCCCAATTAGCACATCTATAAAACTTGGAAGGACAATTACAGCTCTCACAATTGCCTGCTGAGATATGGCATGTTGAAAACAGGGCATGACACAATGATGTGTGATAGACAATGGGTGAGATGGCTTCACTGGTCTTTTAGCTCTATATCCTACAGCTCTAAATCAGGTATGACATGAAAGAAATTATTTGTGCACCATATGGTGACCTGAGGATTGGAAGGCCACCTTCTTCCATGAGCAGTAGCTGTCAACCTGTCACTTGTGGAAAGAAACCAAGAAATGCAATTTTAGTCAGCCTAAATTCACTGTACAGGAGTTGCATCACTGCTGAGTCCACAAATGGAAAAAATACAGTCAGAAGTCACTGTTCTAGGGATCTTTTCAAGTCAAAAGTATTTGGTTCCCATGTCTAAGTTAATATCCCACTGAAAACCAGTTGCTTCACACCCTCAACATCTCTTCTAGTGAAAGAACTGGAGCTGAGGGTTGAGCTTTTTTGAAGGTTATCAGTCCCCAGTTGTTGGAACTCAGTAAATTTGTTGCTAGATGTCATTTTGCTGAAAAGTTTCCTTCTTATTTATCATTATCATCAGGCTCTTAGCAGATCCCTCACAAACAGTCCTCCCTCATGGCTATCCAGGAATAACCCTGTATCACTGGGAATCTACTCAGTCTTTTCTGGTTTCTGTAATAATCAGAGACAGAGAGTGACCTCTCTGTGTGCAAGTGCTCAGAGGGACTGTCCTGGGTACCTCTCCTCGGTGTCTGACCGTGCTGTATCCAGCTGCTTAACAGGTGGGTCTGAAGCAACACCCCAGGTATGGGATTCAAGCTTGGGCTAGGCTGGTCAAAGCTCTCTCAATGGCATTTACTAATTGCCATCAAGTTTTTAGCAATGGTGGATGGCCAAGTGTGGTCACCTGTCCCGTGACTACTGGACTGGGACCACTGGAGTCATCAGCTCAATTACCTTGAATTGATGAGCTGCAGATTTAAAGCACTACAATCCAGTCCCCATTACGCACACAGCTCCCATTTCCTTTTGTATTTCTTTAATAGAAAAATAATAGGAAAAGCAATTACTGGCATTATGAAATGTAAGTTCATATAGTATTTCCTATAAAACTTCAAGCAACTCTTTGTTAAAGCAGATAAGTTAATTTATCTTTTGGTTCAGGTCACAGTAGGTTTTCAGCTTTAAATCACCGTGACACAGTAAGTAATGGCATGTACCATAGAAATTAAGTTGAAAAAACAAGGTATCTGGGCAATTATTAGGTGTATATTTCCGGTGAAACAACCCACGTAAAGACAGTGTCAGAGAAAAGGGTGATGGATCATGTGGATTTTGCTCCCTTCTGTTTTCTTGCCCACTTTCTCTGCAACTGTAGTATTAACTGTTTCGCAATTATCGTAATGAAATCTGCTAGCAGACTTTTCAGCATCAGGAAGCCTGGCATGGCAGGCGGGGCTCAGTAGGGCTTGTTACCCGTGGAGGCTAAAACTGCACAGTAAGAGGAGGATGGTCCCTTCTGGAACTCAACTTTCAGAAAAATCAAGGTTAGAGCTTTACCAGGGTTGCTTTTTTTCCACTTTGAAATCTTGGTAAAATGCTGTATGTTACAGTCTTCACTCAGAGCTCATTAAAGTCAATGCAAAGACTCTTGTTGACTTTAATGAGCAGAGATTTGAACCCTAAAGCTATTACATGATCAAAACTCCCACCAAGCTGTAAATATGGAGGTGTTTTGTTTGCATTGCAGATATATATTTGGCTACAAGGCAAGGATGCTTGCAATTGTTTTTTGTATGGTCTCTGTCTCTTTCAGATGCCCAGTAGTTTTACTGGATTGTTTATAATTATAATTGTGTTTATTAGGTTAAATAAATTGCCCAGATTCTATCTCAATGTAAAACAGAAGCAACTGAAAGCTACTGAAGTCATTGAGTGAATTTTGGCTTCTCTTATAATACGTATAGTTTTTGTTCAGCTGTTGGCTGCTGGTCTGAGAGAGTTTGTTCTCATGACACAGCTGGTCCACCCACATGTCACAGTACCATGAGAAAAGTTCTAACACTGAACCTGCAATACAGATTTTGCAGTGGGAAGGGCCAGTCCATGAAGCAACAGGAAGCAAAGAAACTCAATGTGAAATAGAAAAAAAAAAATGTGCAATACACACAGAGATAATTTATTTCAAGCCTGCTCAGAAAAAAAAAAAAAAAAACAAGGACAAAATCAAAGCTTGGAACTCAGAGCTTCTCACAGAGTGGTATCATTCTGAACAGCCTTTGGAAAGGTGTGTCACTTGTTCTCTAGACTGCCACAACACCCTGGGATGCTGTAAAAATAGCTGGCAGTGCCTGACTGACAGGCAGGAGACGTGTGACCCTAAATTATGATGTTTTCCTTTTCATGATGAAATGAATGCTGCCTTAGACAGAGGCTGAAATACATCTGTTTGCGGTGGGAGTGCCATTTTAGGCCCATTTCTTTTGAAACTGGGGTTGGAATTGCCAGGGATCAGCAGAGCTATGGGCTCACAAAGAGGGCACTGTCTTTGAGGAATCTTTACATAAGCCCTGCACAACCGAGGCAACAGGAGTTTGCACAGCTGCTGCTGGAAGCAAACATGTACTTTTAGCTGACCTGGACTGGTGACTTTGGGCGTTAAATCTGACGCTTTCCAGATGTACAGACCTCTCCTACCACAGTCCCCAAATATTCAGTCCCCAGGTAAAAAAGAAAATAATAACAATAATAACAGCAATAATAAAAGGGTGCTGTAAATACCACACTGCAGTGTATATTCCAGAGCTGACATTTACAGATCGCATGGTCCAGTTTGAAGGTGAGTGGCATTATCACCTCATAAGAGGATACTGAGGTTTGAACCACATTTGATTCAGAGCTGCATCTTCCTTCGTTTCTCATCTCTGGTCAAGCACCTTCTTCAGAAAAGGTGGCTAAATATCTAGAGCTCTTATTACCTGCTGAGAATTGGCAAATATCCGTCTGAAAGCATTAGACTCTCAGGGAATAGCCCTCAATTTGTGCTGGGGCCCAGGGGCATTCACAGGACAAAGATATCTTGACAAATGGGTAGAAAATTAAGTTTTGTGCTTCATGGCAAAGCAGAACCCCTTGCACGTCAAGGGACAGACTTAATGATGGGGATGGGATAGGATGTTTGTGAAGTATTTTCACTGGACAAGTGACAGGGAAGGGGCTGGATGCTCCCTCACACTGTGTCCTGATTCCATCTCTGCTGCTGCAGGTTACAAGCTGTGCTGCAGAAGACAGTGATGACTGTACAGCAGGTTCTGGGATGACTTTATTCACTCAATTCTCAGAAGGAAATGGAAATTCATCCTTGCTCCCAACCCAGCATAAATTATTTTCCTTCCTATAATGGTTATTTTTAACAATAATTCCCTCTCCCATGCATCCCTGCAGCCCTTGGATGTCGAGATGTTCTTAGGGAGGGTGATGGAAGGGCGTGGGGTGCATGAAGAGGATCATTTATTTTATTCCATTTTATTTAGGTGTGGTATTTATAAAGGCTCCGAAATTGGCAGCAAGAGAAAGGTAAATATTCTTCTGAGCTGGAGACCGCCCCAACACAGACAGCTGCAGTCCAGCCTCTCCTCATTCTCCCTGCCAGTTCTCTCAAGCATGACCTGGTTTGAGGACCACCTTCAATGAGATCAAAAGGTGATTTTCCCAGTGCTTGCTCCACATGGCACTTGACTTTCACACTGCCTGTCAACTGTGTGGTGAGTATGTGAGGAATGAATTCTGGCCTCCGTCAGCTGAACCATGAATAACCTGAGGGAAGACAATGGTGCAATGAAGGTCAAATTAGATCTGAGAGAGCCTACAAAACTCTGGAGATGTGTTCTTGCCATGGTGAGCTGAGGCATTCAGGGAAGTGACTATTCAAAACTCTCTCTCATCAGCTGGCAATTCTTTGATCTCTCCAGCCTGGGCGATTGCCTGTTGTTATCCTGGGAAAGGACCCTGGAAATATAAGGCAGACAGCTGCTGAGAGAGGGTGGATGTTTGGTGCTTATTTCTGCAGGGCTTTTCGGCTACAGAGCAGTAAGTTTCTCACATCTCCTTTCTTCCTCACCTTTCTTACTAATTGCAGTGCCGTGAGAGGGAGGTTTGCTCCCTTGAAACCTTTATTTCTCTCTCTGGCTGTGAAGAAACACCAATGTTTCCAAATTTTTCATGGACTAAATTTCAAAACATCTCAGTTTGCAGAGGGAAGTAAGTTTTACTTTGACATTTTTTGATCAAAAGTAAATGTTTTGGCATGCTCCAAATTGGTATGCTTCACTTTAGTTTGTTCAATTAACCCAAAAAACTTTGTTTTAACTCTGTTCAACCCAGAATATCAGCCTTGTATTTTATTTCCTCCTGGCAGCTCTCATCCAGGAACTTCATACTCATATTTTTCAAGGGACAGTATGTAGGTGCTGTCATGTTTCACAGATCTTAGAGTCCACTCTGCATCACGGCAGATGTAGTCCTTTAGGAAACAGCCTGCAGGAAAGATGAGATATCTAAACCACACCCCCAGTTGAGGCAGTGTACTTATAGGAAAATGAGGTTTTAATGGTTTATTGAACTCATTCAAACCAAAACATAGTTTTCTGATTTTGTTCCAACTGGCCCTGAAGAAAATACTGTTTCTTGACTTTTCTTAATTGAAAAAAGGGGAAAAAAAGAGGGTATTTTTATTTCTTTGTTCTAAAAGGTTCAAAATCAGGATGTTTTTCTCCCTGAAAATTTCAGTTTTGTGAAAACTGCCTTTTTACTGGGCATCCTTCCCAAAGGGAATCCCCAGCCAGCCCCAGTGCTATTATTAGTGCACAGTCTTTGGAACTGATCCAGAGGTCATTCACGCCATTAGACATTTTTATCGTGGACTTGAATAAACTTTGGACCAGGCTCTTTTGGCAGGAGCATAACACAGTCTGGAAACCTAAAAATAAATCCTGATTTGAAGCCGGCCACAGATTTTCCGCAACCATGATGGTACATAGGTATGAGCTTGTCAAAGAGGAGGTGATGAGGTGATTTGGCCACCTCTGTGGCCAGAGTACCTTCTGCTATTTGTTGAAATAAACAAGGGGGATGTTAAGAACTCTTGATGAAGAATTTCTCTATGAAACATCAATTCCAAGGTTTAGATGGGAGATACTATCTTGAGAGATGATCTGGTTTTCTCTTCAGGAAGTTTTGCAGCAGTAATAGCTCTTGGACCATATAACACTGTCATCCTCAGTCCTAGGAAATGGACAGGTCCCTCCATGACACAGTTTGTCTGCAGCAGCAGTTTTGTGGGCCAGCAACAGTTGCTGGCCGAAAAGAGAAGAGGAACTAGGCAAAGCACAGAATTAGCACTTTTCCATATTTGTATCCTGTCCTTGTTCTGAGAGGTTTGCAGGAATCAAGAATGAAAAAACCCTTGGTCACAACAAAGCCTTACCCTCTCACTCACCCTGCCCATTGCTATGCACCATGAAGGGATTGCTGTGTAAATACTGACAGCAAATCTCATGCTGTAATTGCCGTGCCTAAATCCTTTCACCTGGAGCCTGCTCCAGCTCTCTGCAATGACCTGTATCAGATCTGTGAGTGGTAAAAGCAAAGCATTTCCAGCATCTCTATTTTATTTCTACTGCCACAAGGTTTTTATTGTGTCTTTAATTACTGTTTGCTGGTTGATGAATCGTTAGAGCTGAACACAAGTAACTGGTCACTTGATGTTGCTGAGTTTGTATGAGTGGCCACATTTTTTACAACATTGTTTATATTCAAAACAAATTATATTCTCATTTGCATTATGTATATTTAGCAGTCTAGATGTAGTAGATGTATTCAAACTTACGATAATTGTCATCATCTAATGCATCTTTGACTCAACTGGGAAATGGCATGCAGAAAATTACAGGGATTTTGGCTTTATAGACCCTTGCCAGGGTCAGTAAGTCTCTGTGGGATTGCTCTTCTGAAAAAGGCAATTACAATGGTAATTACAAGGCAATTACAATTCAGCCTTTCAGTATATGAAGGGAACCTACAGGAGAGCTGGGGAGGGACTCTTTGTCAGGAAGTCTAGTGATAGGACAAGGGGGGTAACAGTTTTAAATTGGAAGAAGGGAGATTTAGATTAGATATTAGGAAGAATTTCTTTACTGTGAGGGTGGTGAGGCACTGGAACAGGTTGCCCAGGGAAGTTGTGGATGCCCCATCCCTGGAAGTATTTAAGGCCAGGCTGGATGGGGCTTTGAGCAGCCTACTCTAGTGAGAGGTGTCCCTGCCCAGGGCAGGGGGGTTGGAACTTGATGATCTTTAAGGTCCCTTCCAACTCTAACCATTCTATGATTCTATGATTCTAAGGAGTGTGCTTGGGACATGAGATCTGGGAGGATGCAGTGAAGAACAGGTGGCTGTTCAGGATATCAAGCCAGAGGGAGAGAGACAAGGTGATAAGGAGAGACAGATAAAGTTAGAGGCACTTGATCTGGTAGCAGTGGGCTTGCTTATGCCGACAGATTGTGATGGGTGTCAATCCAAATTCCCACAGTGCTCATGAGAGCTGTCCATGAGAGCGATGTTGTTGGCTGTGGTAATGCCACCAGGTAGTCCGTACAAAGGGCTCCATCTTCAGCTGGTTGGTCCATCTCCTTCCTACACATCTTTTTCCATCCATCTGGGTACCAGATATTTTGTTTTATACACGCAACAGGAAAGAGTTTGACTCATCCATGAGGTTAATAGCAGCCACTCTTTTCTGTGGGTCCTTCATCAATTGGTTGCTGTGATTGTCCTGATTCCCAAGACAGCTCTCACAGCTGCAGCAGTCTCTGTTTAAGGGTGTTAAGTTGTGGCAGTAATAATGCTGGCCCTGGTGAGAATACAAATGTGTAGTTTGTTGATCCTGGACTGCAGAGCAGTACTACTGCCTGGCAACTACACCGCAAGAGCTGGCAGGCAGACCTATTTCTAGCACACTTCTCTGAAAGGGGAAAGGGTGTTTTCAAATTTCTTCTTTCCCTCTCGCTCCTCCAAGTCAGAGCCTGCCAGGAAGCTTTGGAGAGAGGCTCTGGTACTCGTCTGTGCTTCCCATGCTGAGTATGATGGCTGGGCTCTTTCTCCAGGACTTAGACACCCAGCAAACTTTGTTAAGTCTCAGCAGTCAGTGTGGGTCACTGGAGGTTGAAGGTGAACCAGGCCTTCAGCATCTGGGGTGGAGAAGGAGAAATATGGTCCTGTCATTGTGTGTTTTTGAGGGACTGCTCCTGCCAGAAGTAAGGGTCACTTCTAATCATCTGTTGGACAAACAGGCTAATTCTTAAAGTGTCAGATGCTCATGTTGTCATACATTGTCACAATACATTGTGTTGTCAAACATCACACACCAGTACTCTATCATTGAAGAACTGAAGCACACACCAAATATGGTTGGGTGAATTGTAACCTCTGATCAGTTGTCCTGTTGCTTATGGTGAATTACCCCTGCTGAAGGGCAGTGGGGACACATTCAGAGTTGGGGTCATGTCACATTTCCACTCTGTACTGTCCAGGGATGTGAAGTAACTCATACAGATACCTCAAGAGGGAAAGATGCAGATTTCTGCCCTTTGCCTATTTCCTGAACCTACAGTGTTCAACCCAGGTCCTCTAAATCAGGGGCAGATTATATGCAGTTATTCTAAGGGTGTATTTTGTGTCTGCCTTAGTGGGACTGTCCTGTCTGACAGGGGGAGGCAGAAGCTGTGGGGAAGTGGAGCTTATGAGCCGTGTCAGTTGCTGGCCCTTTGCCACCATCCCCTGTACAAGGAAACCTGCAAACCCTTTTGGGGACCAGCATATTGTCCTAACCACAATCATGTGTTCAGTGCACAGACAAGTTAAATGTGTGTGTTAGGGGCCAACTTTTCATTGAAGCCTTGTCCCATTTCAGTCTCTCTCTCAGTGTTCAGAGGCCTGAGCTAAATATGAGTGAAAATGTGCCAGGGGCTTTGCTGTGGTTATGCACCAGCAGAACAACTATGCCAGCAAATTAGGGAGAAAACAAGCACCACCTGATCTGTTCTTGCCCAAGGGCAACATTAATTTATGCATCCTGTTTGCTCTGTATAACATGGGAACACATATGTTACCCTGTCCAACCAGCTACAAAAAATGCTGCAGACCCTTTGTGGCCCCTGGGAGGCCTAGAACTATCTTTTCTTGGTGTGTAAGTTTATCTCTGTGGGTCTAAACATGAATTAGACATTGGTCCATGGTGGAGCAAATGTAGAGCACAGAATGGCCATCATGGAGATGTTCCTGTGTTTCTTTGCAATGTTTAAATGATCTGGATAAATCTGGGGAGCAGCTGCATCATACATATTGGGGGAATAATGGGAGGGGTTTCCCCCGTGACTACCTATCATGTTGTAATCCATGGTATGCCCGTCACGACAGACAGTACAAAGGAAGGGAGATCATTCACCCCTTCCCTTCTTCATCCTCTCCACCACGGCAGATCTGTTCCTGCCTTTGAGGCAGGGAAACCCCTGTCATTGTTTCCCTGCCAAGTCTGGCAGTGTGGGGAAGAATACACAATACTCTTTCCCTACTGAAGCTGCACACCTCTCTCATCTCCTAAACCCAACTTTCTGTGAACTTGTTCTTTTGTTTCTCCTCACTGCAGATCCAAGCAAGGAAGGCAGCTAAACCTACAGTGTAGCACTTCCCATCCATTTTATGAGCCAATGATCAACTACACAGTGGTCTCACGTTGGTCGGAGCAACTACAACAGCTGCTGTTGTCACCATTTCTGGATGCTCAGGGTACGTTGTCGCAGTAGAAGGTGAGCATGTTGGTTGTAGAGGATTTGTCTAGCCCAGGGGGCGTAAGCTTTGGAGGCCTGGGAGCCCAGCAGTTAACATGAAGGGGTGACAAGGCCTGGAGGGCTGGGTTGGTGACCTGGACTAGTATCCTGGTGCCTTTGCCTAAAACAGGCCTGCAGTTGTTTAACCCTGCAGGTCTCAATAAGGGAGCAAAGCACTGATTCAATGTAGTTAAGGCAACACTGCTTCCTATCTCCCCCGGGATCATTTTTCAAGTGCAGTCTCATGGTCTATGAATGTTCGGAAGTTTCTTCATTAATTTACTCTTTACAGCAATAACATCTTCAACCTGGTTCTACAGTCTCTTTCACAGTTTGCAGTATCAGATTTACCTGTCAGTGCTCTTGTGAAAATGGAAAAGCCTCTGGGTGCAGGAGGGTTGGGGGGTTCACTCCTTATAACAACAACATGGCTTTAGTTTGGAATTGGGATGGGACATCAGTTTGTCAGCCAGAGTTTGCAGGAAATATACCCAGAAACACATAACCTGCTGCTAAGGCACTCAAGGGTAAAAGACAGAAGCTGTTTTGACATTTGCAGACATGGTGATAGAAGAATATAATGCATAGCTCAAACTTCAGAGGAGGATCTGTGCTGGCAAAAGTTAATTGCCCTGTTTGAAAATGGTCTAGAGAGAGGTTACGGCCCAGGGACTGTCCAGACACAACCTTGATTTTCCATCTGCTTTGATGTCTCAATTAGCAGATTTCAGAGCAAGGGCAAGGGGTGGCAACTTCTTCACCGTTTCCAGCTTTTTGGGGGGAAGAAAAAAAAGTTTTATTTATTAAAATAGGCAGATAACAATTTAACTGAGAGATTGCTAAAGGAATTCAGAGCCTGTAGGATTTATGACAGGGTAATGAAAGAGGAACTCTGATAGTTACCCAATAAGCTTCTTTTTCCAAGAACATAAAGTTAAAAAAAAATAAATTTTAAATGTAGGATTTTTTTTTTTATGAATGGGTTTTTGTGGTGTGCAGGCTGCTAACACTATCAACATTGTTTCTGGAGAACTCCAGGCATCTAATCAATCTTCATTCTGTACGAAAACGTTCCAAATTATACGAAAACCACATGGCTTCTCCTGTTTGTAGGGAAAAACCTGACCTGACCCCATCTGTGCTCCAGAATGGCTGAGTCCCCATCTTAGGACTAATTCCAGCAAGACCTGTGATCTATTTTCATTGTCCTAGCACTCAGAAGAAGGCACTTAGTGTAAGGGTGCAGCTTTCCTTAGGAAAATAGAGAGTTGTTCCAGGGAACATGTAGCCGGAAGGATGGAGCTGGGATGATTGCAATGCACATCCAGGCTGGCCATGTCCTTTAGCATGCAGAGGTCAGGGCAGATGCATTCCTGATCTTTGCTTGGTGTATCAAAAGCATCATTTGCCTCGCACTGACTACATCCATTTACTCCATTCTCTGAGAAGTTTGTCCTGTAATTTGGTGGGGGCAGGGTTTAGAATTTGTTGGGTCAAGACAGAATTAGACACTGATTGGGTGTCTCCAAGGCCAGGTTCTTTGCCCATCGAGGCTCTGAAGCAGAAGCACAGCTCTGGGACAGCTGGAGGCTACCCATCAGCATACTGCAATGCCCGAGCAAGCCCAGACCACGCAGCATTAGCAGGTTCTCCCATGTGCCCTCTGGCCTGCTCAGGCAGGCAGTTTGCTGCCTGGAAAACCTTGTTGTGGGAAGGAGGCAGACAGGTCAGCCTGGAGTCTGTATCCAAAGCCATTCTTCAATCCTCTACTTAACAGCAGAGGACAGCATCATAGAGTTTTGTGGGGGACACACTAATGTCATTCTGGTATTTTGCAGGTAGCTCTGGTCACAAAAGGTGTCTAGTGAAATGAGTTGTCCAGCATCAGCCAGCAGGGCAAAGCCACAACCTTCCCAGGCCAGCACTGTAGTCCTGCCTTTCTAATTGTCTCCTTGCGCTTGTTTTCCCTGGAGACTCCTTGCTGCCGGAATCGTCTCCACAGGTTCCATTCCCCTGTCAGATGCTGGCATTGCTGTCTGCTCCTGCTCAAGCCCTGGCCTGCAGGGGGCCAGCCCTTGCCAGTTGCTTCTATAGGGCATGTTAGCATCCCTCTTTAAATTGCAGAGGGGTTGGGAGCAGTCATCTCCAGACAACATCACTTCCAACACTTTGAGGGCAATTGCTTTTATTTGACATACATCATGCCACAGACAGGGTGGGTGTAAAATAAATATTTTTTATATGTACATATATAAAAATGCAAGTTGACAAAGTGAAGGAAGATTTTCCTTTGAAGAAAAGGGACTGCTGCTGAAAAGATGTTATCCTTTGAAGACTAGTAGCTTGTCTCATAAATTACCCTGCTGTTTCTTAAAGATCTTGTGCAGAAGTGTGGTGCATCCTGGTCAATAGTTTCAAAGCCCAGTTCAAACCAAAGCAAACTGCAGCAAGTTCTCTCTGGAAAGCAATTGAACTGTGAATAGCTCTGGAGATCAAAAGAAAAATGCTACAGAGAAGACAAATCAGTAGGCTATTCAGAAATAGGCTGCAGTGACAGGGCTTGCATCCAGTTTTCAAACTCCAGCAAACATGGGGGAGGTTTTAGGTCCCAGACCTTGACTTAGGAGAATGAAGAGCAGTGTGTAAATAAAATTAAAGGCAGCATGATGTTCCACTATGGATCATCACTAACAAATAACCTTGAAACTGCCTAGTGGATGGAAGGGCTGCAGGTTCTTGGCTTGACCTCAGATGTGCCTTGTCACTATGAACTTGCTTAGTGATGACTGGGCTGTGTCTGACCCTGACCTGACTTTCCAGCTTGACCTCAGATCAACTCTATCAGCATGGATTTGCCTGATGATCTGGACTCAGCTGATCATCCAGAGCTGGCTGCTATCTCCATGTCTGCCCTGCCTGCTTCACTCAGGTATTGTGGGGCTGGGTGCTGTTTGGAGAGGGCCTTGTTACTGCTGTCTTTGTCACCATGGTTGATGTTTGGTTCCCTGTCCTGGACGGAACAGCTGACCCTTGCTGCTCCCTGAAAAATCTTTATGCAGAAGATGTCCTGTTAGCAAGAGAACTATACTGAATATCTGTAGCCTTTTAGGCCATAGCACCCTCAGGCTTTACTTGCTTTCCTGGCCAGATCTGCTTCAGGGTCTTCCTGTTACAAGACTGGGTCCATCTTGCTGCTGTCCAAAAGGAGGAGCCCGGCAGTGCTGGTGCTTTCTGGAACTGTTAGTGAGACACTGTTGTGTTTGATGTCTGTTTAACTGCCCTCCCCAGCCCATTAGCAGGCCAAAGGGCTGAGGACCAATCTTTCCAAAAATGCTGAAGCCCAGGTTTTCACCCCATATGTAGACAGCGTTAGCTAATGAGTTAGCTCCAGAGTCTGGTGCAAGGCTCTTTGTTCCTACAAAAGAGGGAGAAAGAAAATAAATTCTCTGAGCTGAACCTGCCTGTACAAATGTTTTCCTACTCGATGAATGTTTTTCTAAATATAAAACACCTGCCATCTGGCTAAACACACCTCAGTGCGAAAGAGGTAGTGTCTGGGGCAGGTGAGCCTGCCTGGACCTTCTCAAACCTGTTTGGAAAAACACAGTCCACTGGAATATCCTAAATATTGGTGCCTGAGCCCTGCTCTTTGTTGCCCAGAAAGCCTGGTTACCAGTATTCACATGACCAGAGTGAGTGCTTGATATATTTAGTGGTGTGTACAGGCTCAAATGTCCTTTGAGGGAATGGTCTGTCTCATCAGCTACAAAAACAATTTCTGCCAAGGCAGTTACCTGTATGCTGTGCTGAAAGCAACGTGGTCTAGGTGAGGGATGGAGAAGTACTTTACTATATCATAGAACAGTTTGGGTCAGAAGAGACCTTTAAAGCTAACTAAGTCCAACTCCCCTGCAATGAGCATGGACATCTTCAACTAGGTAAGGTTGCTCAGAGCCCTGTCCAGCATGACCTTGAATGTTCCCAGAGATGGGGCATCTGTCACCTCTCTGGGCAACCTGTTCAGTGTTTCACCACCCTCATTGTGAAAAATTTCTTCTTTGTATCTAGTCTAAATCTGCCCTCTTTTAGTTTAAAGCTGTTACCCCTTGTCCTTTCTCAGCAGGCTCTGCTAAAATGTTTGTCCCCATCTTTTTGTAAGCCCCCATTAAGTACTGAAAGGGTGCAGTAAGGTCTCCTTGGAGCCTTCCCTTCTCCAGGCTGAACAATCCCAACTCTCTCAGCCTGTCCTCAGAAGAGAGGTGTTCCATTTGTCTGCTCATTTTTGTGGCCTTCCTCTGGACCTGGTCCAACAGGTCGGTCTTTCCTGACACCCCTCTGGCCTTGGACCAGATTTATCCTGCTCCTGACAATCAGCTTTTATTTTTTTATCTGGAGTGCCCTGATGAGATATGTTTAATGACCCTGGCATTCCATGTGCTGCACACTTATGGGGCAAAGGTAAGTCGGGGAGGTGTTGAAGGTATTCTGGTTTGAGTGACTATGAAAGCAGTGGCATTTGTCCCCTTATGACTGTTCCTGCAAGCGGCTTGTCCTAGGTCAAAATTGGAGGAGAGTAAGGCCTAGATTCCTTGACTCCTGTTTTTTTCCTTCCTACCCTACATGCTATAAAAAACACTACAATTTTGTTTATCCAGGAAACCAAAGCTCCTCAATAGCCAAACTGATTCCCTGTCTCAGGAAAAAAAAAAAAAGTATGCATATTTTGAACCGTTTCTGTGGAACACACATATGCTTGCTCTCTCCTTCTTAAATAATGTCAGAGAAAACTGAGAAAATTCAGCAAGAGATCTGTCCTGCTCTTTCCTTGTCTACCTTCTGTGTGTTTTTGTTTCTTTCCAAAGCAGTTAGATTTCCGGACAAAGAGAATTGGGACTTTGCTTTGAGTTTCTTGGCTCTTCTCAGTTCATGTCTCCCTGGCTATTCCTTTATTCGAACAGAGGCTTTTGTACGCAGTATATGAGGTTGAACTGAGGGCAAATATTATTACAGTCTCATGTTCTGAATTGACACCAGCCAAGTCTCCCTCTGCACTGCTCTAGCAGGATTTCGTGTCAAGTTGTTCCCCTTCTCCAAAGCTTTGACTGTGCCCTTCAGTACAGTCATCCAAGTCCTTTGAGTCTGCAGGGCAGGGCTGTGAACAGTCCTGTCAAGAGAAAAATATTGACTTGCAGCCACTGCCTGCCTGACCAGAACTGGGATGCACAGCTAAAACCCCGGTGCTTTGTTTGGGAAGGGTGAGTGCTGAGACTTTTACTGGCCTTCTCCATCAGAAAAGAGAAAGCAACAGATCTGGGCCCTGTCATGGACAGGGAGCAGGGCTGAGGTCAGAAATTAAACAGGTTTGAAGGAAAGCCAATCCTCCAGGGACAGGGTGGGAAGAAATAACTGGAGGATAACATCCAAGACCAGCCTTGAAGCTGCTGATAGACTGTTCATTATCTCTCCCTACTTCTGTCATCTGACTTTTTTTACCATTTTGCCTTTTCTTGATTGCCTTCTCTTTCAGCTGTTCCACTAATTACTTCCTTGCTTAACTTTGAAGCCCTCAATGGCTGTTATTTATTTTCCCTTTCAGCTGGTTAATTGTTTTCATCCTTTGCTCTCCTCTTTGGCATGGGCAAAGAGAAGGAGATGGCAAGCAGGAGAAAAGGGGAGGATGGAGGAGGTTAAGCCAGTGAGGAAACTGGTGTAATCCCTTTGTGGAGATGTTTTGAAGAGGCTCTTGCTCTAATCAAACATTGCTGTGATGGCAAGTACTGTATATCTAAGGAAACTATGGCCTGTCACATGCTGTCCCTGGGGTGGAGTACATCGTTGTGAGAAACTTCTGGTGAGTGTACACAGTTTTTTCAGGAGTGTTATCCTGCCTTAGTCTTTGGTAGCACATGAACTGGAATTTGGTAGAAGCTATGCACAGTAGTAAAGCCCTAAGATATACTGAAGTGCTAGATTATTTGGGGAAAAGAGAGTGAAGTCTGCATGGCTGCCTCTGGGCTTTAGGAAAAGGGTACTTAGCTTCACAGTTCAGTGGAGTATGAAGCATTATGAGCCAATAATTGCAATATCCATCTAATTGCTAACCCTGTCCTGTCCTTCTGTATCCTCATGAGGATCCATCAATGTTCATGTTGACCCATCTCTTCCTCTGCTTCGCAATTCATGGTTCAAATGTAGCCTTTACCCTGTCCCACTGAGGGAAGCCTGCATGCAGATGTAGCTGGGTGTGGGTCTGGCTCTCCCTGGGAGCTGATCCTCGTTTGGTGTGACTGCTGTCTCCTGTGAGCTGTTTGGCAAGGCTTCTTTAATCTTGTGCAGTTTGGAAAGTTTCCAGTCTCTGTCTTTTTCTGCCCCTTGCAGACTCAGAGGCTAACATGCACATTGCTTTAATTTGTTCTTCAAATGAAACCCATTTATACCTGTAGGTGCCTGGCTGTTAAGTCAGTAATTTGCTTCATGGTAGCTTAGCATGTTTTTTAAATATCTGTTTTGCTATGGGGTTTCTGTTCAGTGCAAGACTATGCAAACCTGTAAAACAGCACTGGAAAGAATTTCTTTGGAAAAAAAGAGGCCCAAGGTGAACCATACTTCTTTTTCTTCTCAACCATAGGGCCATAAAATTACTAAAGGGTTGGTGCTGCTTTACAAGCTTTCTGAACTTGTAGACTCTTGCCATAGTTGGTTTGTTGGTTTGTGTATGGGGTAAGGATCAGGGCAGAAAAGGACAGAGGATGTAACACAGGCCTTCATTCTGTATTCTCAAGATGATATTGGTGTGGTTTGCATGAGGTGGGATGAGCTTCAAGTGTCAAAACATCTCTAATCTGAAAACACCTCCCCAGGCCTGACAGAGGACCTAAAATCTCTCCTCTTGTGAGAACCATCTTTTCCTGCTTCTCTGGTGATACTGCATTTTTCCATGTCCTATGCCCCTTTCCTGCACCTGATTTGTGCTTGTCCCTGACCACGTAAACCAATTTCTCTGGTAGAGACTGGACGTGCTTCCTCAGGGGATTTCCTGAATGACCTAAAGGAAAACGGAAGCCAGTGCTTCAGGGTATACATGGTGGCTATTGACCCTACCCCTTGGGGTGATATTCAGATGCACTCTGGTTCTTTGCACCAGTTTATTGTCACTTCTCTGCTCCTCCAGAGATGAAGGCAGCAAAGTAGGACACCGCAGATGAAGGACAATTTTGCTGGGGCTGTAGAGGCTTGCTGCACAGATGAGATGTGTACTTTCATACTGGGGTAAATGGAAAGCAGCATCACTGAAATCAATGGGGTAGTACTGGTTAATGTATTGGGAAAACAATTGAGATGGGGGGAGACTGGGAGCAGCTGGCCAAAGGAGGAGGGACTTGGGCTGAGAGGAGGCAGGGAGACTGCATTTAATTTTGCTCCAAGCCAGTGGTGCTGTAGAGCCATCAGTAGAGCTGCATGGACTAAAAGCACATGGAGGAATCAAAGCAGCAGCTGCTGGCAGCGGGAACACCAGTTGTGCTGAAGTGGGGAAAGCAGCCCTGTGCAGCCTATGAGGGCTGCATGAGCAGTAGTAGGTTTATGCTACAGCAGCCAAAAGTTTAGTTTAAACAAACCAAAAGCTAACTAACCTCAAAGCTGCAGGCATTCATCAGCCTTCACAGAGGCAGTGTGTCCTGGGGCCAGCTGGGACCATTGCCTGAGGATTTATTCCTGCAGGAGCCTTTGGTTCCCAACTGGGTTAAAATTCTAGGCTTCTTCTGCACAAAGCCTCACTGCTCTGAAAGGATCTGCTTCTGAGGCTGCTTGAAGCAGGACCAAGGATCTTTGTGGAACAATTTTACATACCCAGCATGGACAAAGCAGCACCAGTCCTTTTATAGTGGCTGAATTTGAGTTCTTTCCAACCCATGTGCTTCTACTTGGTCCTCAGATTTGTGGTCCCCAAATGTAACAAGCCTCCCTTCAGCTCTGTTTTTGCATACATGTCTTTAAAACAGAAAAGCAAATTATTTCAAAGCTTTCTCTGTGTTAGGACCGTCTTTCTGGTGACATGGCTTAGACTGTACTGCTGTATTCCATAGAACTCTGTTCAGTAATAAATGGTATTTGCTTCATTGGCAATATTCCTCTCTCTGCTGGCTACCCACTTACAAAGTAATCAACTACACTTAGCTTTAATGGGAGGCTCAAGCAATCTGGTGGGTACTGACTTCTCTCAGATGGGGTGCTTTGAAATGAGAAGACGATCAAAGGATCCTGCTGCTTTCCTGGGAACAGGACAGGGTCACCTCTCTTGGTAACATGAGGTTCTTTAGGACTTTCTAAGAAACAAACAAGGCTACACTTTCAGCTCTGAAATCTTGGTAGCCTCAGGCTTTGGAAAGCTCTATTTCATTTAGATTTTGGCACTTACTTTTGTTTGCTCGGACTATAAAGACCTTTTTATTCTGATCCTCAAGAGCTGTTTACCATTCAGCACATGTGGTCTGCATCGCTCACACTAAAATCTTTTGAGGACTTGGCAACCCATTTTAGTTCTCTGATCAATGCTGGCTAAGGAACAATGGCAAAAACCCATGGAAGTGTTTTGCCCCTGTTCTGATTAACTAGCAGCCTCAGCTGAGGTAGGGGTTGCTGGCTTGTTTTTTTTTCTGCGATGCTCGTGCAAATCTGGAGCCACTATGCTAAACTGAAAGCAGGTGTGTCAATGTCAAACCAGCGGACAACCTTACTAGCAACTTATTCTGTGATTATGTGTCTGCACAGAAAGTTAAGATCTGAGTTTTGCTTTATAACCTGATTTACAGCCTAGTGCTTCTGTGCACTGTTGGCATTTTCCTTTGGCCAGCTCCATGGGCAACTGCTTTCTAAAGATGCCTAAAGCTGGCACCAAGGTCTGTATCCTGCAGGATCCAGCCTGGACATACTCTGCATTGAGCTTCACTTAAATCTTCTGTGCATGAAAACCAAAGTTTGGGCCTTGCAATGGCTTTTCTCTGAGCTCTCAGTACTCAGTATCAGGGTATCCAAGAATCAACACTGGGTCCAGGCCCACTGTGCACAATTGAGCAGAAGAAAACATTGCCTTTCTGCAGCAATTCTAGTTTAGCAGCTTGGAAACCTACCAGTCAGAGAAGCAACTTCCTACTGCTAAATATTGCACTTTAAATGGCTAGGAGAGGTGTTTTCGGAAGGTACGGGGATAACTGGCCACACTGGTTTCCTAAAGAAGCTATCATCGGCTGAACATGTAAGATGCAGTGGAGTCTCTGAGCTGACATGCTCTACTGAGAAGGTGCTGTACTGTGGAGTTGAATCCATAAATGTAAGAAGAGGTCGAGTAACTTTTTTTTTAGTGATTAAATCCCAATAGCTGCATTAACAAAGCTATACAAGGTTTCTTACCTCCATTTTTTTGTTACATCTATACCAGCACCATCCTAGGTATTAATTTTAGAGGGTAATCTAGATATCTGCACACATGGGTTAGAGCTGACTGCTGATCTGAACTTGTCTTTCTCTAAAGCTTCCAACATGCCTGAAGCTCTGCCTTTATAAGCTCTCTGTAAAAGAGCTAAAGCAACAGTACAAATCCAGTTCACCCTACCCCAGAACTGGGGAATTTTTGGGTTAGGTGTGGACCTGTCACATTCTGTTAAGGGTGATGTGAATTTGTTGGGATCCCCAGCTTGGGGAGGAGGAAGCAAGAATCACATCTATTACTGGCTGTAGGCAGTGGCCAATTCATAAAAAGTCACTGCTAGCTGGCCTTCGTAGATGCTTGAGGGCCCACATCTCGCCTCATGCACAGGGGTCTGCTCACCACAGGGCTGGTGTGTTGGCTGTTCATGGCAATGAAGGGCTGAAACCAGGCCTTCAGCAGTGCCCTGGTAGGACTGTGCTGCTGGAGCAGCTCCTATGAAGAAGGAGCGGAGGTCCTAGAAGTCCTCACTGTGGAAAAGTGACCCTGGTGGGTAGGGAGCTGTGAAAATACAGAACATAAAACCATCCCCAGCCAGATGGCTTCCAGTTGCAAAAGCACTGCACTGAAGCACGGTCATAAAATAACTAGATGGCGTTTAATTTCACTGATGGTTTTGTGTGGCTTGTAGAGGCCGCAGCTTAGCAAGGCACCTGCCTAAAATTAAGCACACTGCTACCTCTATGCCCTGCTTTGCTTTACTGAATTGGAGTAAAAAGAAGCATGGTTCTCTTCCTATCAGTTTACTCAAGCAGCAAAGTGAAATAACTGTCCACTGTGCTGGCTTGCTTACACCTTTTGGAATCTGTGCTTAAAGAAAAAATAAAAAAAAAGGGTGCAAGTCATGGGGGGGTGGGGGAAAAGTCTGTCACTTCCTCAGGAAACACCTATAACAACAGCACTTGGAAAAAATATTCAAGAAAACCTTCCTTGTTTGATTTAAAAAAAAAAAAAAGTCTGCTCTAGCTCCACAGCATTCTCCTTTTATTTATTTTTCTTGAGACGTGGTTGAATTTTTATTTTTGCTAAGTTAAATGAGCAATAAGTAGTAATCAGATGTTGACATAAAGTTATGTGTACACCTGCTGGCTGCCTCTTAAAGAATGCTTTTAGTTAAGAAATGCCAAGCAAACTAAAATACAGCAATTAAGTTCACTCATAAGAAACCCAAGCAGTTAAATTACATATATTTATTAAATCACAAAAGTCTTCTGAATGACCTTTTTCATTTGACAGTCCTTGATGAAAGCATTTCTGACTTCAGTTCTGACTCAAAAATCTGGTATTCTTCAAGGTCTTGCCAGTCAACTCTTTTAAATAGGAGCTCCCAGATGAAAGGGAGAGAAGCTGTGTTGCCTATCTGTGTAAATTCTTATGTCCTCAAGTCTGGACTTGGGACTATTGGATTATTGAGACCTCATGGAATTCTTAAAAGGTGTAAAATTATCTCTCGGTGCCCATTCAGAAGCACTGGAGGGCTGTGAACAAGTGAACTGTAGATATATGTGTGCACTTGTGTCTCCATTGGCACTCAAGGCACTGAACTGAGGGCCGGCAGTGCGAAAACATGTGAGTTGCTGCCATTTCAAAAACCAGCAGTCTTGCTGGCTGGGAGCTGGGTTGGGTCTAGTTCTAAGTGCATTAGAACCTCTGGGGATTTCTCCCAATTTCTATGGGCCTGAAGCATCTGGGGAAGCAACTACAATGACCTCCACAGTAAGTGTCTCTCCGCTGTTGAGGGGACTCTCTTTAAGAGAATTTGTAATTTCTTTTTTAAATCTGGGAAGGCAGAACAGGTATGCAAAGCAACTCAAGTGTGAAATGGAGAAGGTTAAAATTCTTAATGTAAGCACTAATGCCATACCAGTTCTAGAGAGCTTTTGAAGGGTTCTTTAGATGGCTTTCAAGACAATGGTGTTTTAGACAAGTTATCAAGAAGGGCTGGGATGATGCTGCTGGAACTTTGCTGTGTTTCCTTCAAGGCTTAAGGCCAAACAAATATGAACTTGGGATGGTAAAACCAGAGTACTTAATGTAAAGGGGGAGAAGAGAGAGAAGTGCATTCCCAAATGCAGTGGGAAGATAAGTTCTTTTTCTGACTGCTATTGGAGACTTGCTTAAGCTTGAGAATTGTGAACACATCTGAGTTTTCCTTTGGTTATGTTGCATGATGGTGTAACAACAGTCAGATAGAGACTCAACCACAGCTCTCATAATATCAGGGTCAAATTGGGGGTCCTCTCTAATGGGTAGGTCGTTCTCCCATTTGCTGTGTCCAGGTATTAAGCCCTGTAACTGACTCGGCAGATTCTGCTTCTGATATGTGCTCTGCTTTCATGCTAAATGTGATCTGTGAGTGCTCTCAGAAGACCTTTCTACTTGGAACATAGTCTTCCTGGGTTTGATGTTGTCTGATTTACTGTAATAGGTTTTCTGAAGCAGACTACTTTGGACTTGTGTTGAGTGGTGTAAAGTATTAAACCTCTTTGCAGTAAGACCAGACTGAGTTCAGAACTGTGACATGCCTGTGAACAGCATGTCAGTCTTTAATGGCTTTCCAGTTAAAAAAAAAAAAAAGTCACAGCAAAGGATGAAGTTGATCCCCTCACTGTGGGATGAAGGGAAATCAGAGAGGTGGTCTTGAATTTCAACCATGAGACTTGAGTGTCTTTGAATTGAAACTCTGGGCCAAGAAAAATATCTCAGTAAAAGGATATGTGATGTGATTTTTACATCCTATAGCTGTCTCCTAGTTAAGACAGATACTGATAAGCTGTACTCATGAGGTGTATTGTGAACTCCAAAAGCATTCTTGGTAATGTCTCAGTGGTCCCTTGCAATGCAGTAAATACCACCTGGCTCACTCACAAGCTATGCTGGTTGTTGGGGAGTCTGGGAGTTCATGGCTGTTGGTTAACATGTACTAATCCAGAAAAACCACATGACTGTTTCAGTCATGAGGATAACACAGACTGTCATGATGCAGAATTAGGCTCTTAACATGCAGGTATCTTTCCAGTGGTGGATGGTGGATCTTTGGTCCTCTGTACACAGGAGATGCTACATAACAGCAAGGCCAGACTTTGAATGGCAGCCACTTAGAAAAGGGCCACCGTCTGTTCTACTGTCACATTGAGCAGTCTTCCCAAAGAAGACCTCAGGATAAATGCAAACTGGAGCAGTCTGGACTCATAGTTGGAACTCAGACAGCATTTCTGAGCTGAGGAAATCTGGTCTATCAAAAGGCTATTTGACCAGTCTGCATTCCTGCTGCTCCTCTCTGCACTAGGCAGTTTGCTTGTACAGCAGTTAATGGGGGTGTAGGGACAGAGCTTTGCTTGTTCAAATTTCAAAGAGCATTGCAAGGAATGCAAGGAAGTTGTTGGACATGTTAATCAAAGAAAACTCATATTCAGGAGTTTGATTTATACCTGCACGCAAGACACAGGTCATGTAGACTGGTAGATTGACGCTCAGGCTGCAGGTTGTAAAACTTCTCACACAGATTCTGCCCTCTGCCCTTTCCAGCTACATCAGTCTCTGGAAGCACCTCAGATCTGTGTCCCAGATGCCTTACATGAAAGAAGGTCCCTCTCATACTATCAAGAGGCAATTGCAAACTTGGAGTTGCTTTTATATCTTCATTCTCCTCTTCAGCCCAAATCTATTTACTTGATAAGGTCTAGGACACTAAGCAACCCTTGTCCAGGATCTGACCCTGTAACAGAAGAGAGTGCAGTCCCTAAATCTAAAAGAGTTCCTCCAGTGAAAAAAGCAGGGTGTATTTATCCCTGTCTGCCACATCTGCAAGCTCCAGCTGGGATCTAAAAGCTGAACTAACATTTTTGTTGTCATTAGTGCCTCTTTGTTGAAGGTCTGGATTTCACATAGGAAATCCTGCACTAGAATTGCTTGCAGAATATATCCTTCATGCTAGAAAACAGAGATAAGTAACACAATGTGTCACAGTGATGTAGCGTGCCCTCCGTCTACAGCTCACAGTGTGTTAAGCAGACAAGGAAAGGCCAGACTGCTCACAAAATGTATTCTCATGCTTATGATGTCGTTGGGGAGATTAGGAGCCAATCCCAAATTCTGAGCTCCCATTACCAACCCAGCTCATTCATGAGGCCTCAAAAAAATGCTGGTAGCTTTCATCCTTTCAAGTCCTAGCATATAACTGGGGATGCCAAGCTCTGACTTCAAAGTCTGTCAGTCCCCAGATCCATAAACTGATCAACAAGCACTTGTATGTCATCACGCAGAAGGTCTGATGAGGGAATGGGGTGGGAGCACATTCCTTCCTTCCTTCCCCAAAGCTCCTGGGCCATGCCTGGAGGAGGCTGGATGCTTTGGTGTGATTGCTGCTGGTCTTTTCTTTCCTTCTTCACATTGTAAATTATTTAGGTGACAGCATCAAAGATCAGAGAGAAGCACATGAAAAAAGATCTCAAGTAAATGCTTTATACTCCTTGGGATCATCTGTCCGAAGAGCTCTACTTGCTTTGTGGGTATGGGCCTGTATTCAGCCACAAAACATCCCTATAATAGTTTACAGCTGGGGAAACTGAGGCATGGGGCTGTTAAAACGTGACTTGGCTAGAGCATCTGCAAAGTCTCTGCCAGAACTGGGAGGGGCGTCCCCCGGCAGCTCCCCTGCATCTGCAGGAGCATGCTTCCTCCCTCCAGCAGCTTGCCAAAGGCTACACCAGGGAGACCCTGCTCCTACACATCTCGCCTGTGCTCTATAACATGGCAATTCTGCTTCCATGGCAACTCACTGAGCAGCTCAGCAGACCTGCTCCACATCTACACTCAATCCACTGGCCAGTGATCCAGGCCCCATCTCTCCAGTGTATTAGATCTGCCCCTACCTCTCTGCATTCCCATCCCAAAACAACGTCAGCCTTTTCTGCAAAGCCTTAGCCCACATTGCAGACATTCTAAGGCCATTCTGATCCACCTAGGACTCTCCAAATGGCTTTTCTTCACTTGTTTTTCCTCATTTGAATGGGAAAGGGCAAATGTTTATAGATGTTCTTAGGTGAGATTTTCCCCAAGCTCTGCTGTATTTGATGCTGTTCTGTCCCTTTCCTGGGTCAACACAGAGGAGTTTCAGGCTCCCTGTGGATGCTTTCTGCTCCGCTTGATTTATCCAGCTCCCTGAAGAGGAAGAATGTCTTCTTTTGTTTCACCTCATCTGCAGAGTAACACAGTAGGTTTAGCCAGCAGTGAAGGTCAAGTTTGCTATAAATAGTTTTCTTCCTTGTCATGGGAGTTACTCTTTTGTTCTTTTCTTTGCCAACAGCCTTTCTCAAAGTCGGCTGTAGTAAAACCTCTGGGAGCTTGTCACTGCACAACTCCCTTTGAAAATGCCCAGAGCGCCTGTTCTAGCATGACTGCACCTTCCTGCCTGGGGCAGGGATGTCTGATGTCCTGAAGAGCCATGCCTGCTCTAGCCATCTAGTTTTATAACTTAGTAATGTGGCCTGCAGCCTGTTCAGTGGGTCCCTTCTGGAATTGGGTCTTGGATCCTTACTAGTTCTGCAGCCTCCTCCTGCTTCCCCAGAAATTCTAGTCAAAGATTTCCAAATAAGGGGGGATTTTTTTTTTTCATTGTGAGAGGAGAGCAGGAGACTCTCCAATGGTCATTAGGCTTCACAATACCCATTCAGGAAACATATCATAAAAGAATTGCCTCCTTTCCTAGTCTCTGTCCCCCACTTCCATTTCAAATGAGTGAAATCCAGCCACCTCTGGGGTAGAACACAGCTTCCACTGAGCAGCGTGTAGTAAAACCACCTGCCTGCATTAAATATGGAGCAGTGCCTGATTCTGTCCCTCTTGGAAGGGTACAGAGAGTACAAGAAAACTTTGTAGCTGGCCCAGAGGGAAGTGCCAGGCCATGGCTCTTAGCTCAGACAAAGATTGCTTGTGCTGAGAAAGGTAGTTAAAGGTGAACTGAGGTTTTTCACAGCCCTGAGCCAGTGAGTAGCCCCTGTCTGGAGTTTGGTTGTTGTTGGCTCTGGTTTTTGGGTGCTGGAGGAAGTAAGTGTCCAGTGAGAAGTTACGAAGTTTGCACTTTTGGTAGATCCTACGTTTGTACCTAGGTGATGGCGTTGTCTTCAGCACATACATCTGCCAGAAAGGGTTTCTGTGTTGCTGAGGGGTGTATAAAGCTTGCATCAGGAGCAGAGAAAGGCTTGTCTACAGAGACAGCACTGAAAAGGCAGAGATCTCAAAGTTACCCCTATTATTAGTAAAGTGGGATAGGCATTTATTGCTTGGGTACAAAAATTAGGTATTTGGGACCTGCCACTGACTATTTTCTGATGTTGTCCAAATCACGTATGTGTCTTCAGGTTTCTTGCCTCTAAAATAAAGACAAAGTGTTCCTCGGCCCTTCCCTACCAGACCTTACAGCTATGGAAAAAAATCTGGTGTATACTTGTTTAGATCTTGCACTATAACTCTCAGTACTGCATGTCTTTAACAGCAGTTCAGTCCAATAGAAGAAACCAACTTGGAGGAAAGCTTTAGAGCACGTACCATTCGTAACCTCACCAAAAGGATGAAAGAACATGTTCAGGAAATTGTCTTTTTCTAAAGCCTTTCAAGATCTTAAGTTTTTCCTCCTGAGAGTTTATGTGTCTTGGGGAAGTGGAGCTGCCATTGCTTAGGTAAACTTGTTAGTCTCCAAGGGAAAGTAGACATTGGAGATGAAAACATTCAGTCCAGTGTGCTGCAGGGAACGGCACAATCCAGCCCTGAGGTACTCCCAAATCTTCTGGCATTCAAACATGGAAAACTTATGTTTTCTTCTTTTGACTATCTCACCCCCATATCCCAAAATGCCCAGTGCTTGTCAGCTCCACTCTCTGCTTGGTTCCTGCAGCCTTCACATGCATGGGGATAGAAAATTAGCAATTAGAAATTATTCATACAGAGCTTTCAGACTGGATGGAGATTCCTAATGTCCTGCTGGTTATTTGAGAAGCTTCCTCAGAAGGGCTTTTTAATGCATGCAGGAATTGGATTAATCCAAAGGGAAACAGTGGGCTGTTGGAGGGAGAATGGGAACATCGTGTTCCCCAACTGATGGTTTTAGGACTTGCGATGCCAGCTGTTGGGGTGTTCCATCGTCTGTCCTGGGGCTTCAGCCTCTCCCTGTGTTCCTTTAATGGATTCTTAAAATTGGTGGCTGCCTGGGCCTGCTGACCAGGTTATAGCCCCAGTGCTATTTTTATCTACTTATTTAACAAGCAGTCTGAAGAGCTGTAGCAGACAGGAAATAAAGTCCTTCCAAAAATACCTAAGGGTAGCGTTTAAGAGGTAAATTTTTAATTGCAGCTTGAACAAACCATTTGTAGTTTCCATGAGTCTGCTCCTTTCCATCTCCCCTGCAATCTGGAGCTTCACCAAAGATGAACTTGCTGTAGTTGTAACTTTATGGGCCCGTGAGTCTGTGACCCTGCTTTCCATGAGCTTCTGGCATCGCTGCTAAGATCATGCAATAGCAGCCACAGAGAGTGCCTCTTCAAATATGCGTATCTGTAGTTGGGCTAAGGAGAATCCAGCAAGAGAAAAACTGAGGAAATTGCTTTCCTCCCTCTTTGGGGTATAAAATGTTCTCTTCTTTCAAGTTAATTTGTTCTGTGAAAGTTCCCCTTGAAATAATTTTCCAACTACTTTGAAAGATCAAATAGATTATATTGAAAGCTACTGTAAGATGAAGTGCCCATTTGGATTTAATAAATGCTGGTTTATGGAGCTAGCCTCATTATTTCTTTGGGATAAACCTATGCAGAATGAAGGGGAGGAAAGATTTTTAATGTTTCTGAAAAATTTATCCCACGAACAGTAAAAACATACCATAGAAATATATCAGCCACAAAAATGACATCTTAAACACAGTATTTATTGCTTTCTATATTTGTTTTGCATAAACTTTTCTGGTTTCTATTACATGGATTGATTTATGGAGTTTATTTGGAATAAATGTAGTGCATATTTAAAACAAACAGAGCCCAAATCTGTTAAGCGCCCAGGAGCTATAAAACCTCTGTACAGTTCAAACTGGGACCCTCCAAGTCCATTTTATCAGAATATCTTTTTCCATGTAAATAAATGCAGAAAAATAATAAGTAGATGAAGAAAAGCAATTTGTGAAAATACATCTAGCCAGTGTTTCGACTAGAGTTGGTCTGAATTTTTTATTCAGTGTCTTGTTCTGTTCCTTAATGAAATGTTCTTTATCCAAATGGAAATTTTACCACAAATATCCTTTTTCACAAATTTTTCTTCTTCTTTTTTTTTTTTTTATGAGAAGGGGTTGGGGGAAGTGTGGGGAGCTGACAGGGGCTGGAGGGGATTGAAAACTTCTCAGAAAACATTTTGGTTTTACTGAAATTCACGTAACTTTGGATGACACACCAAGCTAGAAATCTCTTAGCAATTTTTCCATTAACTTCAACCTTCAGAAATGAAGGGAAGCAAACAAGGAGCAATTTGCCTGTAAGCCATCAGCGCTTGATTTGTAAATGACCTAATTGCACATTTTCGCAGGTTGGGGGGAAAAGAAGTAAAAAAAGGATTGTATTTATTGATTTATTTTTAAAGTACATAAGTTGCATTTATCTCTGCTTTCCTCCTGATCCCCTGACAAGCCTGGCATCTGCTCTGTTCCTTCCTGTAACTGGATTATGTGTGTACTTTTAGTGCATTTCTAGATTGGCTAAAATAATACCTTTTTTCTGTATTTTACAGTGGGTTTGCAAGTCATCACTGCCCAAAGCTACTCTCAGAAACCTAACTGATGTCCTTTACAGGCCCACAACAAAGCACCTGGGACTTGAATGCAAGCAATGGAATTGCTTGTAAGTGATCTGCAGCCTAATAATTATTGTGTGAATAGAATTTAGGATTATCATGAGTTTTTTATTGAAAAATTGCTGCCAAATAAAAACTGATGCTTGTCAGCTTTTAAATGACCTAAAATTATACTTTAAGCTGTGTTTACTGAAAATGTGCCTGCTGCCAGGGTCTGAGTGGCTGCAGACAGGAAAAGTGCATGATTGTATTCTGTTCATAACTAACCAGTGGGTCACTCTCCCAAGTGTGTCATCTTTCCAAAAACCGTCTCGTGTTTACTGTCATGAGTCTATTTTTCACAAACTATCTAGAGTTCTCTCTATAAGAAGATCCAAGGCTATAGACAGGCTGTTGTTATCCAAGCTAAATGAAATGAGGAGATTCACAGCTATCTCCCACCTACTGGCCTGACCAGTATGACCTGTGTTCATTCCCTAACCCAGTCTGATCTAGGGGGAGGTCTGTTCTAGGTTAGTCTCAAGTTAACTAACTGCAGGTTTAAGTTGTACTGTCAGGTGAAGTCCTCCTACCTGTGGAGTTGTTCTGCCACATCTTCCAAGACAACAATAAATGGCAGAAAAGAGGAATATTTTTAGTGCAATCCAGCATAGTATCTTAGAATGTGGCCTCAGCATTGGCACGGCCCCAGACACGTTAAACCAGGTTTCTTTGAAAGCCATTGCACATGCTGTTGGCCTCATCATTGACCGTGTTTGGTGGATTATGCACTTGTGCACTGGGCTCCTGCCCGACAACTTGTACTATCCCCTTGTGATTCCAGTGTAATCTCTTGTCTGTGACCCCTCTGAGCAACCTGTGAGAAACTACTGAGAGCACTGAGGCAAGGTATGCCTCCTACCTTGCCAGACAGAAAGGCTTGTGCACTAAGTGACAGACCATAATTAGGCACCGCTTGACAGAAATAATTGGCTGTGGCACATGAGTGCTGATGTAACTGGGTTTAGGAAGCATCTTTTTCAAGTTGGCTGAGTACAGAGCCATGGGGAATGGAGCCGTGAAGAACAGCACTAAGAAACAAATCCTCTCCTACAGCCTGTGTGCACAAAGGGCTCTGATCCCCAACTGTTAATTGCTGAAAGGACACACAGATCTCTCTAGCAAGGCCTTCCTTAAGCATCTGACACTGCGCTCTAGCAGGGGAAGAGCTTTGAGGTGGCTGGGTTTGACCCACTCTGCCCCAGGACAGCTTTAGTTGTATTAATAGTTTTCTGTCTCGTAAGGGTGGCAAGTGTGGGTTTGGATTGAAGTTTTTTGTCTCTTAAGCTGCCTTATTCAGAAGTTATCCTGAGCTTCAAAGAGCAGAGTTGATTAACTTTTCTTTGCCTTGCTTTGCTGTAGGAAGACCTGGGCTGCCCATTTTCTGATGCACTGCTTGTTGTGGTTCACAGTCCTGGTCAGAACAATGTGGTGTTAAGGAACAAAATGCTCGAGGTGGTAGAATATCTGCAGACTGCCCTATGCACTTAAAAATCTCCAGGCATATTGGCAGATCCCAAGAGGCCGGGAGCTGACTTCAGATAGCAAAGCTGAGACTGTTATCCTGCCCTGGTCAGCATGCCTCTAGCCTCGAATGGCCTCCTTGGGGCTCTGCAGCAGAGAGTAGACACAATCAGGTGTATTTGGTCTGAGCAGCAGTGCTTCATTGTGGCCTGATAGCAAGGAAAGGGGCTGGGGCAAGTCTTTGTGAAGCTGCACTACTAAAATTAACTGTTTTAAGGATCCTTCTACCAATGGATTGGGTAGGGTTCTCTAGGAAAGCACTTCCTGGGGCACATGCTATTGCTAGGGGTAAAACCTGGGGGACTGGACCCTCACTTCCTTCTCCAGCTGCTAGTTTTCCCTCAGAAACCTGATTTGCTCTCCTGGATAGAAATAACTGTGATGTACTATAGCGCATGTCTTGTTTGTGATGGCCCCCATCCAAAACCTACTGATATCAGAGGAATGTTTTGCAGGGACTCAGATGGATTTTAGATCAGACCCCAACCTTTGCAGCTACTTTTGTGTTGCTTTCCTGCCAGGACTTACTGACCAGCCACCAAACTCCTGAGAAAATCAGCATGAAGTGTCAGTCAGGGTTCAGTTCAAGTGACAGCTAAATATGCCTCTCTGGAGATGAATGAGAGCTGACAGGCCTGAAATGCAACCGACCTCAAACAAAGCTAGCCAGTGTCCATACCAACTTGCTTTTAAATCATACAGTAGCCTTCAGCCATTAACACTTCAAACACTATCCAGCCCTTTGAAAAGTCAGTTCATTTATTAATGTTCCTGTTAATGTCCCTTCCACACTGTTTACAGGATTGCCTTCTGGGTTGGTCAGTCAGTGGCTTCTCAATCCTATGCAAGGAAGAATGAAGAACAGTCTTGAAAAGCTTTAGGTGAGACAGCAGGCTTCAGTGATGGGATGCAGAGGTCTGGAGACTCTCACCTGCTCTGCTAGGCATGTGCTCTCCAGTTTTGGGTGAGTCATGGCTCCTTCTCTCTGTCAAGGCTGGGAGACTGTTCAGACACACGCGTCTGCCCCTTGTTGGCTGTAGATGCAACTGGCACCGTGCAGTTTTGGGACTAGCAGAGAGTTTCTAAATTCAAAGTGTTCCACTGCTAGTTGCTACTCGCTGGCATGTGCCTGAGAGCCAGTAAATGTCTTGGATCTGCCACCCTCTGGGGTGTTACCCTGTCTGATGAGAAACATTCTGGGCTGGGAACTGGAGACGCAGAGCTGCACTGACATCTTTAAAAGTCTGTCTCTGGCTTCTCTGAACATAAGGGTATGCAGGGCCTGTGCCTTCAATTCAGATTCCCCGCATGGCAACTGACCTGCACATTCCCCCTGCTGGGTTTGGAGATCTCCTCTGTTTTCTTGATTTAAAAACCTGAGTTTTAGAGCAAAAGAAACCAACTATGTTGTCTTTTTTCCCCATTCCATGGACAAACATAGTGCAAGCAGAGTAAGCATGAATTGCACCACACTTGCTGTTCACCAGCTGGCCAGGGAGAACAGTGCTTTCTTCTGTCTGGGCTGCAGGGCTGGAAAGGTGAGGCTAGCAGCAGGAGTCAAGACAAATAGGAGCCTGTTTTTGATTTGCCATCTGACCCCTGCCAGCTCAGAGCACCCTCTCTGTAAGCGTGACTTAAATTAAGCCCAAATGCCATCAGCTAGGCTGTTGCTTTCTCTCACAATGCCAAGTGTTTCCAGGTACCTAGCCAGAGATTTATAATCCACCTCTAATTACATTCTTGTTTGTGTCTGCTGTCATGCTGGCTTGGTCTTTTTGTGGTTTGTTAGGTCCAAGAGCATGCCTGGCCCTTTGTGCTCCCAGCGTGTATGCACAGACAGCAAGGGGCATCCATGGCTCACAGCTTAGCTGCTCGAGGAGACCCACTGTGCTTGGCTGTGTGTATTTCGTAGACCAAATATCATGGGAGACATTTTGGCTTGTTAAATTCTCGACAACACAGGTCTGCTGTCCACGGTAGGTTCACTTGATAGAAATAGCTCTGGCAGCAGCCCAACAGCAAGAGCACTGCTTTTCTCTTAAATGTGAAAGGAGACAAAGACTTGATGTTCCCTGCCCAGGCAATTCTTGCCTTTTCAATGCAGATGACCAGCATCTTTCTCTAGCTGAGCTTAGGTGCAGGTTTTTTGCTATCAAGCTGAGGATTAGATCCTCATAAACACAGTCTGGAATTGATTACCAGTAATTAGCATAGATTCTTCAGTCAGGGTGCTGGAAAGACCAAGATGGAATCACATGCCTCTTGATGCCACACACGATTACACAGTGTTAGTCTGACACAAGCCTTGCCTTGCTAGGGAGAGTGCTGGGCAAACCCTTTGTGAGAAGTCTGTGACTTGTCCCACAGGGCTTACATGCAGAAAGTAAGCTTTTATTCTAAATTACAAAATCCCTTCTCTGAAATACAGGAACAGTTTCTGAAGAAAACCACCTTATGAATATAAAAACCATTGGCTACTCCAAGGAGCAAAACTGAGCCTTCACTTGTATGACCTATGCTGATTCTGCCACTCTGTACCAGGTGACACCACCATAGCAAGTGACTTAGATTCCACAAAATTGCTGTGAAGAGAACCCTAGTCTATATTACCAGAAAAGCAGTTCCAAATATAATCTCTGCTCTACCCTGCCCTTTGTTTTCTCCCTGCACCAGGAGTTCTTGAAGTCTGTGCTATGATTGTGACACTGGGGCAGACAAGTCAGGCAAATACTTTACACACACACACACTGAACAAACCAGACATCTGGTATTTAGAAATAAACATTGTAAAGAGATTTGGGAAATTCATTGTTCATGCCAAGACATTTAAGAGGCATCTTGGTTCAAGTAAAAGCCTCAAATCATTTCCTTTTTTTTTTTCCACTTTGTTTTTTAACTGCTGAGTTAAAGTTACTGTAAACCAAAATGGATCATTTCTATTTCCAGTGGATCAAAATGAAGGTAATTTGTTTTCTACTTCCATTTTAAGGTGCTGATTTTCACCTTAATATTGTCTCTGTTTATGAACAAGCATTTTACTGATTGCAAAATGTTTTGTTAAAGTTTCTACCCAGCCCTAGTGATTGACAGAAATTAAAGCTGGTGATTCTTCATCCTAAACTATCACATTCAACTTCTGAGGAAGACAGCCCCAGGCTCCAATACCCAGCGCCTGTGTGAGCAGGGGTTGGAGGGAGCCAGTGACCGTTCAAGAGAGATGTCAGATACTGCTGCTGTCTCCTGTCTGCATCACCAAGGGGCACTCAGAGAACTAAAATCAACAAGCACCATAGTCTGGACATTATTGGTCTGCAGTCCAGTAAATTTGGATCCAATCCAGTCTGTTGGTTTGCTTTAGGTCAGCGGTCATTAAAGGTGATGAGAACCTTGGAATGAGACCCAGTAGCAATTGTTAAAGACAGGAGTACAAAACTGGTGAAATTATTTCTTTTTAGTAGTAAAGGAAAGTATAGTTGTACAGTGCATCTGTCCTGAAATGTATGCTTAGTTGTGGGATTGTGGTTTGTCTTTGGTCATGCTGTATATTTTTGAAGAGGAATTGAGGCCAGTAGTATATACTTTGTCTCGTGTGTATTCTAGATTTATGTGGAATGGATTTGAGAAAACGTGACAGATGGGAAGTAGATGGATGGATTTTTCCATGAAGGTTGGCAGTTTTTACCTGCTAGCAGTTTAAATAATGGAGGCTGGGTGGTGACCAGGCATTAGCACTTGCTGCTGCTGTGAGTGCTTTTCAAGAAGGGAGCGATTACTTCAAAATCTGTCTCGTAGTAATCAAGCTACCATTCAGAATTGGGTCACCCATTTTCAGACCGTTTGCAAACATGCTCGTTGCTGATCAAGACCCAGTTTCTGCCACATTTGTACATACAAGTTCTGCTCTGTTTGTAAATAAGGTTGGATTTCAGTTTTTGGTCAACAGCATGAGGCTGGTCTAGGAAGTTCAGGATAGGAGTGTGTCTGGCATTTGTCAGAAAGAATTCGGGCAATGGTTACTATGTGTTACTGGCATAACTGAACATCAGGAACTAGAACAATTTACTCTTGTAGTCCTGGAGGATATACCTGGCCTCTGTCTGGGAATGAGGAGAACCTCCATTGCCCCAACAGAGAGAGGGACTATTACAGCTGGGGCTCAGTGAAGAGAGACTTCTCTCCATCCACAATGGCCATAGGTCATTGGATGCTTTAAGAGGATTCAACTCGCTGAGAGCAGAGAAATGCAGAACGACACAGATGTATAAAATTTTTTTGCCAATTTCCCTGTTGAGATTTCCAGGCTTTTGTGATGCTGCTGGGATTCTGTTCTGGGAAGCAGAGGAAGAAAGTAACTTCCAGAAACTTGACCCTTTCTTTTAAGGAGAAGTGGAAAGGCAACAGTAGAACGCTCCAGTGCCCCAGCACGAGGATTTCATTGCGATCAAGGTAGGTCTTATAGAATCACTGCAACTTGTGGGAGCTTGGGGGGACACCATGGCAGCATCCTTGCTTGCATTTTCTCTTGGCATCTCTTCTCAAAGATTCAGGCACCTCACTGCCCTGGAAGTCTCCTACAATATTTCTAGAGGCAGCAGTACCCTAGTACGATGTTTCATGATACTGTTTGCACAGCTGCAAATGGCACATGCAGGGCAGCTTATTAAGAAATATTAACTTTATTGATTAGATACATTAAACACTGGAAAATACCTCGAAAAAAACAGTAGTGTAGGAGAGAAGCACAAAATGGAGCTTGTATGAATCCTGGATTGGTACATTTCTTGCATGCAAGCTGTACTGTTGAAAGAGATGATGCTGACAGAGGTGTCTGCAGCTCCCCGCATGCTTCCAGGATTATTTGAGTTTAATTCTGCCAAGGAGAACTTTTCATCCTGCAAGCTTGGGCTCTTCTGTGGGGCTGTTGGCAGTTATTAAAACACAAACCCCTTCTTGCCTACAAATCCGTGTGCTTGATCTTTCCAGCCCAAATCCTACAAGTAACATGCACTTGTCCCCAGGGCAGCTTGCTCAAATAACCACATCTCTGCCGGAAAAAGGGCCGTTTGAGCCTCAGGGAATTGGGAGGAGAGGTTGAATTATTCCCAGCATCCAAAGACCAAGAGGTTCCTTCTTCAGCAAATGTTTTCAGTTCCCACTTGGTGAATTATTGCTAGGGATTTTTTTCCCTTCAGTGTTTCCATGAATGTGGTTGAGGCTCTGATCCAGGAAATGGGGGGGAAAAACCTCTGAAAAATGTATCGCACCATTTCAAAACTCAAGTGGAATTAATTAAATCCAAATTTCAACAGTGTGTCCAAAGTCGAGCTGGGCTCAAGACACACTTCAGAAGGTTTGATTTCAAAACAATCCCTTTGCGCACATGCACATAATTTAGGAAGGTTTCTGTGTATCCAGTGCAAGGCAGGAACAGGGAGCTGCTGGGTACCTGAGCATAGAGGGAAAAGGTAGTATTAGCAGGTCAGCCTGGAGAAAACCTTTTTCTGACTGATTCAGTTTATCCTAATCCTCTGCTCAGCAAACTGCAGATTGGAGAAAGAGTCAGGAAATAGTGTTGTGGGAAGAAGAGCCAAACCATTTGAAATGGAGATGCTGCGGCTGGTACTCATGGTTCTGCTAGCTGAAGAAGTAAAAAGAAGTAAAAAGACCTACGGGATGGTACAGAAGGCTTTCAGGAAATCAGGCTTGGGCTGAAGCAAAACAGTTTGGCAATGAAAACTTTTATGAATGGTGGGGGATGCAGGTCATTTCCAGCCGCACCATTGAAGTGAGGTTATCTTGGGGCTCTGAGTGCTCCTATCCCTCCATCTGTTAAATTAAGATAATGTAATTTACTGCCCCAGGGAAAACACGGTGGATTTTAAAAAATAATGCTAGTAGGGTGGAGCTTTCTTGAATGTTTTTCAGAGCCCAAATGCCAAATTCTTTCCTCATTTTCATGCCTGTCTCCCAGCTAGCTGTAAGAGTTACACATGGGTCAGTAAGGAACAGAACTGGCTCTTTAATGTAGTATTTAATAAGTTATTTCTGTCATGCTCGTTCCCTGGTTTTTCACTCCTTGGGGAGGACATGAGCATCTCTTGTTTGCTTTTGCCTTGTAGTGATGATCTGGGAAAAGGTCGTCTTTCTACATGAGAGATCAGTTGTACCTCTTCAGTATCCACAAATGAGGAGATTTTGCCTTTAGAGCCTGGGAAGGGGGAATGATTCTACCTCATTTCTGCCAAGCAGCAATACGTTGCCAATATTCTTCCTGTGAATCTTCTGCCTGGGTGGGGATGCTCGGTGAAGGTTCTGATGTGGCTACAGAGACCAAAATGTCTCTTTTTCTGTGGAAGTTCAGGTGCACTGTGAGTAGATTAACTCATTTTAGGAGATGAGAACTGAAGCATTTCTATCAGCCATTGCTTGAGAGAAGGGAAACAGTAGGTCTGTGCTGAGCAACAAGGTTTACAGACTTCATCACTGCAAGAGCAGTTTTATCTGTAAATGTAAGTCATTGCTGCACATGCTGCATAGCAGCAGCTGTACCTTGAAATACTGTGGGGTTTATTGGAGGGGGATTACACATTGGCTGGGAGCAGGCTCAGAGTCCCAGAGTCATGCTTGAACCCTGGAATTAAAGGAACTGAATTCAGGGCTCTGACAGGTCTGGGAATCTATATTGTTGAACTCAATAGCAGCTAGACCCGCCAGTAAAACAGCAGTATTGAAGGGTGAGATGAATGCATTTGTTCCAAAGACCTCCCAGCCAGATGTTACCCCAGCTGTATCACATACAGCTTTCTTCAGGCACAGAGTTAACACCGAGACCTGAGCCAACTGATAACAAGGGCAGGCAAGCACTGGCTGGGGCTGTGTGGCATCACCCATCTACCTTTTCCTGGTGGCTCCAATATTGGAAACACGTTAAAAGTGTGGCTCAGCAGAAGTTCAGGAGCTCAACCAATACTAGGGCCATGCAAACATTTCTCCCTGTGAAACAGCTACTGAGAGCCTGTTTGATGTTCTAAGCCTCTGGTGGATAGTTGGCATATCAGAAATTCATTTCCTCCTGCTTCTTTCTGCATTGCATCAGCAGTGTTGCAAAGCCTATTTGTTGCCTGATGCCCCATGGCAGCAGCATAACCTGAAACAGTATAATGAAATTGCTTAGGCACTTTGTTTTCAAGCTGAAGAAATTCCCTTTCTTCTTTTCTTTTATCCAACAGCTCAGGAGGATTTGGCTTTGTTTTCATATTGTGGACTTGTCTGATGGAGCTGGACCCTGCAGCACCGTGTCACACTAACCTGACCGCATCTGAACCCAAACACTGCCTGGGCTGCAACCCTTCCAGCTCAGCCAGTGCCACCAGCCAGGTAAGAGGAAGCAGAGAGCTTTTGCCATGGTAGAGGAGCACAGAAGGCTGTGCAGATTTTTGCCAGGCCAGTGGGCTAAGACACTTGCTTGGCTTTTGTCTCCCTTTTCTGTGCGTCTCAGCAGTGCTGAAAGGGCTCAACATTCCCTACAAAACTCTCAAGCCTCTTATCCACAGCCTGTCCATAGCTGTGTTTGCTCAGGACAATGTTCAGCCCCTCATCCAAACCGTGCTCTCCCATTCTCCTTTTCTTTTTTGCTTCTTCTCACGAATGTCATTTCTTTGTCTCTAGAGGAGAGCATATGCTAGTGTATTTCCCACTAAGCCACCTCAGGAGGCTGCCATGTCTCCTCACACCCTTCTATCCCTGCTTTCTGCTAGTACCTGGCTCCCCTGCTTTCCTGTTTGCTGAGGCCTCTCCTGCTACTTGGTTTGTGTTTCCTCTGTCACTTTGCCCATGTGCCCTTCACCCTGTTTCCTTGCAGTTTTTTATTGTCTTTCAGAGGTAAAAAGGAAAGGGAGGAAATTATATCAGTATAAAAATACAATAGTTTCTTTTTTTATTATTATTTGAATGCTCCTGGAATGCTTTCACATGTGGCAAACATACCCAGACAATTAATCTTCTGCACCCACAGGGTGTAACCGTAAAACAGTGCATGACAGATAAAGATGTATCTTCCTTCCCTGTTGTGCTATGTTTGGGGGATTTTTTGGAACTCCTGCTATTGCTGTGTCAGGGCCAATTTCCCCACCTGGACCCCCAGGCATATTCTAGTAGTTATGATAAAAGCAGATGCTATATGTCTTATAAATATTACATATTAGGAACATCTTCCTCCCTACTGTTCCTCTTTGGAGCAGAGACATAGACAAAGTTGAGAGAAACTCATAAACATGGAAGAAGGATGGGAGAGAAATTACTCAGAGCACTCTTTTTCTAGCAGAGCCTAGGCTGAAGTGGTTCATGACATGTCGCAGGGTGCAGGTGGTGCGAGCAAGCAGGCAACAACCAGCCCGTTTGAGAGTGCTAGCCAGACTGCTGAACAGGTCCTGCATCCCCTACTGGGGTAGAGCACTCTGGGGAGCTCATATAACAAGATCATGTGCTGCTGTTTCAAGTGCTGGGGGCAGGAAACCTCTATGCATAGGGAGCAGTGACTGCTGCTTTATGTGTCTCCCGTCTGGCTGAGCTGACAATGTCAGACTGCTACTCCCCTGCAGTTCTGGAATCTGGTTATCCAGCCCAGATACTCCCTGTCCTCTCTCTGCCTTTCTTTGTGCACCTCACATCTTTCTGCATTCTTCCCAGTATGCTCTATTTCTCTGGGTAATAAGCAGGTATTTGTCTGTTGAGGCTTACTTTTTACGTAAGTGGGATTCAACCTCTGTGCATAAGGCCCTTTTCTTAGGGGACTTTAAGAGGACATACTAGAGAGTCACTCCAATATGAAACTGAGCCTGCTGGGCACAGCAGCCCACTTTGGGTTAAGCTGCCTTGCGCAAACTTCAGACCTGTGTTTCACAAGGTATATGAGCTTGCAGGGGCTGTGGGCAAAAGGAGGGAGCAACATGATGGACTGGGTTTTGTTTAACTTGTCTATCTGTATTGTTGTAATTAAGCTGGTGCCCAGTGCAATCCACGTATGTACAGTGTCCTCCAGCATCTGTAGCTTTCTCACATGCACACAGATCCAGGGTCTTCCAGACCTACCTCCCTAGCGCACAGCCAGGCTGAGAGAAAGGAGCTCAGCAGGCAGTGAGGATCCAGGCAACAGGCACTTCTACTTACGCAATAGGCAAACATTGTAGTAAATAACATGTGTAGCTTTGTTATTAAGCTTGATCTTGTTAGGAGGGCAATAAATGTTCTCTGTGATCATTTTTCTTGTAGAATATCAACACAGGATAAAATTGTGTCTCTGGCTTTGCTCTTCCTGCTCATTAGAGCTCCATGCTGCTTCATGCCATGGCCTCAATCTGTTGATGTTTGCCTTGACAGCTGCATGTCCCCCATTTCCTTCAGACTCATTTTAGACTTGATAGATGCTGGCAGTTCTTGGGTTTTTCTTGACCCTCCCCCACACCCTTTCTCACTTTTACGAAACTAACTTTACACCAAGTTGTGTTTAATTTAAAAGGGGTGGTTTGGGCAAGATACCTGTTTGCTGAAAAGCAAAATCAGGGACATCTGGCATTCATTGACTTTTAAAGGCAGAGAAATGACACAACTAAAATGCAGATACAGAGGATTTCCAGCTACTTTTGGGAGGGATGTTATTTTAGTAAATTGAACTCAGATAGATTTGTTCTACTTACTCCTAGTTCTGGATATGGTCTGGACTGGGCCACTTGTTTAGTTATATACCACTAACAAGCTAATACATTTTTTGTGGTCATCTGCCTTTGTTTTCTCTGCACGTGATGACTGCTTTAAGGCCTGAAGGTACTTCTAGAGCCATCCCCTGAGTCACCAGCCTCCATGTTTCTGCCAGAAAAAGCTGTTGTATTACATCCAGAGTCATGTCTGTACGCTGTACCTGAGGAAACATGAGCTGGGGACAGAAAAAGCATTCACCTCACCCTCAATTTCTAGGCTGATTTACAACAAGGGGTCCAGAGAATCTCTTGGTCTGGTTATCTGGGCATACAGGTGGGAGTGAGAAAGATCCTCCCCTTGAGTTTGCCTGGCAGCATGGTGTGGAGGAGCTGAGTGGTGCCCTCATGGCCTGGAGCTGTGAGGCAGCTCAAGCAATCCCATCTGATCAGTAGTTATAGAACAAAAGCCAGCCCTTTCTAACACTTCAAAACAGTAGAGCTTTATTTGAACTTGAAGAGAATAAATAAGTCTTTGGCATTATGTGGGGAGAGAAGACTGTGCTTCTAGCTGCCAGTAGTGCATACTTTCTGATTCAAGAAGGAGCAGCAAGGCAGATCCCACAGACAGCGTCAGGCGCGAACCCAAAAAAATCCTGGCTTTGCCCATGGAGAGACTGAGAAGTTGGATCCTCTAGAACAGAGGCTACTTTATGAGTAGTCAGAAACTGGGCCACACGCAAAGTGGGTATGTGAGGGTATCAGGGCACTGCTGTTTTGTTTACCAGGGGATCTCCAGGCAAGTCAGCCTGTGCCACACGAGCCCCTGCCCCAGCAAGCAATAGATCACTTGACAATGATCTCTCATCTGTATGCAACAGGTTTCATGTCAGCTCCCTCAAACTCCCCACATCCCTCTGCTGGCAGTGGCAGAGTCAAGATGAGTACGAAATCAGAATCTTATGCAGAAGTATAACCCTCTGGCTGAATCCTCTGCTCCTGCCGGATCTTCCCCTGGGAAATGATTGAAAGAGAATCAATGGTTTAATCCAAACTGCCCTCCAGTTCCCTGGTGATGCAATTAATTGAAAGCAGCATTTTTACCTCTCAGTTCTGCTTAAAAGTATCCCCTGGCCATCAGGCTCTCCTGCCATGAGATCTAAAAGTCACTGTCAAGGCATTCAGTGGGCTGTATTAGCTTTACTTTCTAAGTGAATAATCCAACGCAACATCAGGAACCCCAGTGTGGCAATCCCAGCCTCAATCAGTCTCTCTCACAGCTGTGGGCTATTGCAGTTTAGCATCAGAGGTTGTTCCTTCCAGCACTGAAGCTTGCAGTAGCAAGCTTAAACATTTTTCCCCACAGTAATCTGCAGTGGGAGAGGCCTCAGTGCCTCCCCATGACAGATTTTCTGTTGAGAATTTCTGTAAATCTGCTCTCCTTGACACAGAATTAACCTTAATTAGAGATAGACAGTCAGGCCTTTTCCAGAGAGAACACGCTGAAATGCAGTGAATCCCGTGTAAAAATATTATTTCTGATACAACCAAAGTAACTCTAAGGAGACAAAACTTGAGCTGACAAAATTCTGCGAGCTGGGTGAACTAAGCAGAACAGTGTGAGCCTGGGATGAAGAGAGTGAGAGGGATTGAGGCACGTTTTACCTCAATTTACCTGTTTGACAGTTGAGTAAGCTGTTAGCTGTCAGAATTAGTTGTGAACAGGGTAAGGAGAGGTTTTAAGAATTTGGTCCTGTTGCCTTAAGCTCTGACTGACAGTGTCCTCCTGCCCACATGACGCACGGTGGTGAGAGCAGACTGTGGCGGATACTTTGCAGGTGGACTCTGAGCCAAGGCTAAGTCCCAGTTTGGCTGCTCTTCCGTGCAAAAGGAAAGGCATGTTTTGGTTTTCCTGGGCTGTCTGCAGCGCCTCTCAGTCCAGTCTGGGAGTGGTGCCAGCCCGTTCCAATGCCTTTCCCCAGTGAGCTGAATAACTCTACTTCCTTCAACCTGCCTTGAGCTCTCAGAATAGCGTCCTCAGGTATGATATGACAAATTTTGTTGCCCTGCTGTCTGCTGCAGGCAGTCTTCTCTTTCTTTCTGCTTTTCTCTGCTCCAATTTATACCTAGCCCTTGGGATTGGCATCCTTTGTCGTATTAGAGATACTGCAGGGACCTGGGGATATGAGGAAGCAACTCTTGCCGAGAGCACTGGAGTCTGCTATAGGGTGCTAATCCCCACAGTACTGGGATGCAGCTTGGAGGGCTCCTAGTCACATCTTGCACTGGTGTCATTTCGTTTAGCTACCAACTTTCCTTGGCAATGGAGCCCAGCACATCCCATAGCTGAGTTTTACCTGAGATGGGAGACCACATCTTTTAGACCCCCTGAAAATAGTGAATTTTTGCAGACTATGAATCAGATGTAATCACAAACCTTCCTTCTTTGATTAAGCACTGATTCTTAGTGAAGCCAAGCCCCTGAGCACGAGTGCATTAGCCCGTTGGAACAGCACTTCCTTGGCTCCCAACTTGCCTCCATGGCTCTGGCAGCCAGATGCCACCTCTGCTGCCAAGCTAAGCCTTGCCATGCTGCATGACGGGACAGGCTGCTCAACTCACAGCCAGAGATGGACGTATTTGCACTCAGCTGTTGAGCATCCTTGCAGACACGCTGGTTATGCCAGCCTCCATCCTACACAGCCCTGCATGCAGGCTCATATTTCCCCTCTGGAACAACCCACACCCTTCTTATAAGAAGGGGCAAATCCATGTTTGCCTCATCCTTCCCTTCCAAAAAGCTGTGTCTGAGCTGCTGATGCCCTGTAGAGAAGGTGGAATGACTCCTTGAAGAGACTGGCTGCAAGGTAAACAACCTGGGCCAGCCCACTGTAGAGCTCATTTGGCTGGTTTGGCCTCTTGCAGGCTCTCTAAAAGACATCTCCCCCTCCCTCCTTTGTGTTCCTGCCAAGTGAGCTCTGCTGCACTGCGTCCCTGATCTTTTCTGACATTAATTACCCTTTCCTGGCTCGGGCTGCCCTGTTTGTGGCCAGGAAACCAAATTTGCTTGCGCTTGGAATCAAAGCAAACTCTAGAGTTCGGAGGGAAGAGACAGCGTCTGCTTCCTTGGATGACCGACTGGAATAAGCAGGTGTCTCTGAGCCCTTCCTACCCAAGGGAGAGCTCCTAGGAGGCTTTGCCCATTGCAGCCTAGGCTGGATCTGGACAAATGCTGAGCACCTGCTGAGCCTGCTGGAGTGGCTGAGAGCGAGGGTAATCGGGCAGCTTTGAATCTGTGCCCAGCATCTTCAGAAATGTGCCAAACAGACCCAGCACACGCGCAATTAGGAACAGCAGTAGGACTAAGCCCTGGAGGCAGCCCTTCTCTTTTCATGTGTGTGGCTTTTTAGGACACTAATTTCAGAGGTTTTTTCCTCCACTTTGCCTGGATGCCCCTGACCTCCCACCTCCCTGTCACCCCTGAGCAGCCCTACCCCAGCAAGAAATATTGCTTCTGGTGGGGAGGTATGAGGTCCCAGCACCTCATATCATGCAGCCTGTGGCAATGTGACAATCCAAGGATGGATGTTGCTCTAAAAGCACTATTGAAAATGATGCTGGCACCAGCTGTATCCCCAGTGCCACCCACTTTCTCAGAGTGACAGTGTTCCTGGGCAGGCTGGCAGAGTTTAGCACTCTGAGGCTCTGTTGAGGGAGTACAGTTTTGCTGATGGGCTTTTGAAGACTGCCACCAGCCTAAATTAGGAGGAAGAGGGTAAGAGAAGGATAAACATGAACTTTGTTCCCTGCGTTGTTCCCTGATACTCTTTCTACAGTGCCCTGAAGTTCCCATCAGACACCTAAAGGAAGCCAGCAGCACTTGGAGTGTTTAACTGGCAACTCATCAGTTACATAGTCAAAAACCCTATTAACTCCTATGCTTATAAACAGACAGAAAGGAAAATCCAAACTTTTCTTGGAGAGAGATGCAAAAAGGAGCATCTCTGTGTGTTTGCCACATCTTTGAGCCTGCATCCAATACAAAGGGACCCACAAGGCAAAGTTATTTCTAAAATACAGCACCATCTAGTGCTGTATTGCTGCAGCTCACAGCAGGCAGCCCGCATGTCCCCACCTTGGTACCCCACAGCACTGGGGGTCCGCTGCTCACTTTCCCTCCCCAGCGTAGGGCTGTCTGCCTTTTGGAGTGGGCTTTGATTTGGTTCGTGTGTCAGATGGCAGTGTGTTGTCTGAGGGCTGCCTGAACAAGTCTCTTTGTGCCTCTGCGTACTTCCAGCGTTCCAGCAACCTCTTGCATAATTCATGGAGAAATTCTGTCAAAACTTCGTCCAAACCCCAAATCATATGTGAAATGCAGCTGGAAACCATCTTTGCATATTAGAGCCATTGCAAAAATCCCTTCCCCCTCCTCCACTGTACCTTATATTCCCATGTGCTAAAGGCAGGCAAAATTTCTAGTGCAGAAATCCTGGTGCTAAGTGACATAAATATAGCCAGTTATCTGAGCAGTGGCTGTATCCCTGTGCTCTGTAGAAACGTAGAGGGTGATGGACTGTTACTGAGGGGGTAAGAAAGGCAGTATCAGTGGGTTAGAGCTCACAATTTAAAGCCTTGCGTTTGCACTGGAAAAGAAACTTCAGGCACCTTGAAAGATGCTGATCTGAAGTATCTCTGAAGCAGGGATTAAAAGTGCTGCAAACACTTTTTACCAGGTGTTGAAATTGCTTGGCCAAGGGCAGAACTGGCTGATTATTATGGAGTTAATCACACCTACTTCCCTCCATCTCATCCTAAAAAACAACCTGGAGATGCCAAGCTTTTTCCTATACGCAAAATTCAAGGTTTCAAGTTAAAAACAAAATCTCTTCAAGTTAAATCCAGGATTGATGCACTTCATTGAGCCAAATCAGAGCAACCTTACACTCCTCTCCCAAACCCAGGTACTATGAGGTGAAACCTTTGAGTTGTAGGAGCATGGGAGGAGAAACAAGTAGGCCAGGAAATGCTTGCAGGTGTGGTGTTATGATTGACTCTTGCTGGATAGGCAGGTTTCCTCCTGCTTTTCTAGGGAGAAGGAATGTTGTATGAAAACAACATAGTCTGGCAGTAGCTTTGTCTGATGTGACTATGGGTAGTATCTGGGGTGGATAAAGTCTGTTCTTTGGTAACCAATACCACAATGGAGAATGATGCCTGAGAAAACCGTTTATTTCGCAAGTACATGATACCTTTTTCCGATACTTTTTCTACATCTATTTGACCATTTAACCCAAAAGCAAACATGTTGTTTATTTGTACCAAGCTTTGTTACTTCCCCTTTCCGAGAGGATGAAGCCAACATCAGCATGAAGGTGTGAGAATTTGGAAGCAGAACTTTTGCTGTGTGCAAAAGGGGACAGTTTCCTTGTGACATCAACAAAATCAAAACTACAAAGTTTATAGTTTGGAGCTAGCCACAACGGCAGTAAATAGTGAATTGTCCATTTAAATTCTTTCGTTTATTGAAACACAAAAGCCAGCAGTGTAGGAACTTGCTTGCCATGGCTTGCAGCAAAGGCAGGGTTGAAGGACTGGCATGAACTAGTTCTCAGACACAGCTGCGCCTGAGACCCCAGGAGGTTCTCCTCTCTGAGACCCAGGCCGAAGTCACGAATGGTGCAGCCTTGTGAATCCAGCTGGTCAAAGTAGTTTGCTGCTCAGCCATCAGGAACGCATTTTGTAGGTACTGTGGCATATGCATATCTCTTTGGTCTTACCTCCACGTGTCAAATGAGCCTCTCTTGTTGATTTTTTGCTCAAACAGGAGCTGCTGAGTTGCACTGGAGCAGACTGGACTCTGATCTCTCATAAATTCAATGCCTGCCCAGCAATATCCTGCCCTGAAGGAGAGAAGTTCCTGGGCCCTGCCAAGTATCAAACACCAAGAACGTGTCCTATGGAGGCAAGGCCACACAGCAGCTTCCATGTGTGGCCATTCCCACTGAGACCTTCCTACAGGCAGTCCGAATTCAGCTGCTCACACACAGAGAGTTCTGGTAAGCTAATATTCAAATAGAAAGCATTGCTAAGGCATACCTCTATGCACCTCCCCTTAGCACTATCTTGGCCTTTCCTGGGTCAATGTGGGATTGTTCCCTGTGTCTGCTCCTAAAGCTTTTATTTCTACCTCTGCCAGCCTAATTATGAATGTCCTAGCTAAGAGGGCTTTGCATTTCCTTCATTTGCTAGGCAACCAAACGTCCATACATTTCCACAGGGGTCTGTAAACATCCCATGGTACTTCTCCTAATTAGAAAACAATGGCTGTAGTTATGTTTACATTGCTATGCTTATTAAGAAGTGAAATGCTGGGTTGGCTTTGTATTACGTGCAACCTGAGATTGTACATTTGTGTGCTGTTTGGAGAAGTTTTTAATTGGTTTTTAAGAAATGTAACTTGGGGGTTTCTTGGTTTCTGAATCAACACAGACAGAGGGTTTACAGCTAAGCTATTGTATGAAATTACAGATCACATGTTCCCTGGGAACTTTCCCTAAGTTTATTCAACTCCAAAAGTGCAAGTTGAGTTAAAGAGGGAAAAATTGCATGGGTTCAGCAATGAGGCACCTTCTTAAGAGGATTTTCTTGTTATCAGGCAGGAAAGTTTCAGGTCAGTTGGGCAGAGCTAGTAACAAGTATCTCAAAGTCAGTGAATATCTGTAAAAAGGATAATCAGAGGTTTCCCACATTTATAGGAAGATTCATAACATTCTAGAAACATAAAGGTGAAATCCATGAGTTCATTAGTTCTGATGTTCTATATAATGTAGACTGTAGTAATCAAAATCAATTCCAGATCAATGTCTTTTGAATGGAATAAGTGTTTGAGAAAGGAGTCCAATCTTGCTTCAGAGGTTGCCAGTAGTGAAGAGTTGATTGCTGCCTCAGTAAATTGTTCCAGTTGTTAGAAATTTTCACTTTACTGCTACTCTAAATTCTCACTTCAACCCTCAGCCACTAAATCTCGTTATACCTTTTGTCTGCCAGAATGAAAAGCCTATGGTCAGTTTTGTTCCCTGTATTGCTGCTTCAACAGAATGCAAGATCATACTGTAACAAGAGGAATAAATTGCTGTATTCAGTGTTTCTGCTTGAAACCTACTTTCTAACCGTTTAATTCCACTCATGGGCTCTTGTCTGAACCTTTTCCATTCTGTCAACCTACTGTGAATGGTGGACCCAGGCCCAGGTGCTACATTCTGCCAAATGCAAAAGTGGTGGAATTGCTCTTGGTTACTGATGATGTTACACCACAGAATCACAGAAGTGTCGATTGGAAGGACCATTTTTACAGACATGTTCCCCATCTGTTGCCTGACAGAGTAAGGCAAGTCTTAACAGTTTTTGAGAATCTAGACCCAGCTCCTTTCTTTATTAGCCACCCTCTCAAACGGCTGAAGGCTATAGCATGAAGGATCAGCAGTACAAGGTCTGTAGGAGTCCCCGTTGTGTTAGTCACTGAGGGCACAGACATACAGCGGCGTGTCTCTGCCCGGCTGCAACAGAAAGAGCCCAATTCAATGCTAACTCTTAAGCAAATAGTACGCTGACCTCCCAGTTAATAGAGCGGCCCTTCTTGCTTATTTTATTCCCGGCATTTGAACTGCAGCACATTCCAGTTGTGTAAAAAGGCTTCGCTGTTTGGAGCGTGCTGGAGTCAGGTGGTGAGCATACCAACAGCCAGACAGGATACTGCGCTTCCTGCGAGAGTAAATACTGAAAGTCATGCAAAGCATCTTTCATTCTGGCTTGGCCGCAACAGCCAGTACAGCTGCTGGAAAGGAAGGGCTTCACAGAGACAGAGAGATTATTCTCCTCTGGCTTAGACACTACCTGGCCTTTTAATCATATTTGAAAGTCTGTATTTTTAAAGTCTGCTCACTGTTGGCAGAATGCGCACCCAAAAACCCCTTTCTGCTGGGAGCTTGAAGTCTCACTCAGGGATGTGCTATGCAGGAATACAACCAGAGCGTGGATGCTCTGCACCTCTTAAGTTTGTGCCTCAGACTACAGCACGGGATCACTAAAGGAGCTCTTGGACTTATCCCAAGTCTATGTTCAAACATAAACTAAAAGAGAAATATGCGACTAAGAAACACTCCAGATTTGCCTTGAGTGATTGTTCTTCTGGACAGTCTCTCTGATTCACTTTCTGGTTAAAAGGGCTCTAAGCAATTTTTACCACCGAGAGATTAATACAGGGTTGGTCTTGGGTTGTTTTTTGTTGCTTTATTTAAAGAGGCATTTCAGAAAGTCATCACGGAAGTGTCTAAAAGTTTCAGCAAGCTTCACAGAGAGCAGAGGTAGAGCTCCTTTGGCAGAAACTCCCTGATCTATTAAGTCATCTTCAGAGTTCACAGGGACTAACCTAAAAAGTTAGATTCCTCCCCAAAACTACATGGAAACCATTTGTTAGGCATTCAGGACACCTTCCCATGTGGTATGGTTGTTGACATTTGAATGGAGTGGAACAGATGCCGATAGCATCCTTATGGTTGCATTTTAAAAGCTGCATCGCACACAGTCTTGAGGCCAGAGTGAATTGCAGCCATTCCATGCGGTTTGCTGACATCTCCAGACAGTCATAGTGAGGATGAGTGCAGGAAAGCCATTGGGATCACAGTAGCCAGCTGATTCTGTTACAGATGGTTCTAACCTTTCACCATAACATTCAGGTGTTGTATTTTATACTATTTGGGAGCCTCCCACTGGAGTGAGCTGGAAGGAAATCAAGCCCTGTCTAAGCATGTTTGAGCTGTGTTTCAACAAATCCTTTAATTTCCATAAACAAGCGCAGTTAGCAATCTGGCCCTTTACTCCTGTCTGCCTTTGTTTCCCATCTGTAAAACAGAAATGGCAGCACAGTCTGGCTCATGGGGGTATCTGAGGAGAGAAATACCACCACCTTAGCTCAGTTAAAACAAGTCACAAGAGCAAATCAATCCCAGTGTCCACAGCCAGGTCCCAAGAGGATTTTTCCATCACGTTGTGAAAGGAACTTTTCAGTTTTTTAACAATCAGTAAAAATGAGATTATATTCTTAAAAAAGTTTGCCTTTCATATTGATATCCACAAAGTTCATTGTGTTTAAACAAGTTTTCCCAAGCTGCTTTATTGTCTGTTTTCCTAATAAAGAACTCCATATTTTCATTTTTTACTTGCAAAACTGTATTTACATCAAGCTTTGTTTTCATTTTATAGACTCTAAAACTATTTTTAGCGTTATATTATTCACTGAGGCTTAAAGTCAGTAGAGTCATCTTGGTAAGTTAGGCTTTATGGCTATTTTCATGAGATCTGACATAACATCAGTCCAGGCTTTTGGAAGGAAATGGCTTTCAGGGCTGCCAGTTAATTTGTGAAAAGATACTGCAAGGATATCCTCTCCCCATTGTGCATTTCTTCCCTAATAAAACTACAGCATGTTCTAATACTTGAATGTCTGGAAGGGTTTTAATATCTCTCTTCCTCTTGTCTAGCAATGTTTTAGGTAAGGAACGAGATATGATACCTTTTTAATAGAAAATACAATAGCTTAAAAGCACTGTGATTTTTTTTGGAGTGTTTCCAGTTGATCTGTTGGTCTGTGCTTTGACAGTTGGTCATATTTATTGTCAGTGCAGTATAAAGTATTTTATTCGTTCTACAGTGGAAGCAGAGATCTTTGGAGGAATGGAGGCTTGATGGGAATATTTTGAGGGTTGTGTCCTGCAATGAGCTCTGCCTACTGAGGTTTTCGTCATAAATCTTGGTGATATAATCCCATTCCCTGGAAACATTGTTCTGCAGATTCCAGTTTTTTACCAACACTGATTGTCTTCAGTATCCCAGTGAGAAGTGTGTTAACGTGGCAGTTTCAGCACAGGAAAATGAGGTGCTGGAGGGAGGCTGACTTGCACGCAGTCTGTCAGGCATCAGTAATGAACACAGATTTTCCAGAAGTGATTCTTCCAGGAGGAAGCAATCACAAATAGGTTGGTCCTAGCATCTTAGATGCTGTTTTCTGTTTTCCAGGATCTTCCATCTTTTTACCCCAGGCAGTAGACTTGCCATGATGGTCCCAACCTCCTCTACAATAGACTTGTAAGTTAGGGGATTTACTATGCACCCTTATGAAACACCAACAGCTGTAGCACACCTCTGCTCCTCCTCCTCCCTGATACCTTGGCAAGCCCCTCACTTTACATATCTGACCATTCCTTGCATATTGTTTCATTCTCCAACTTTGCCCTCATTTTTTTTGCTATGGTGTCTAAGTTGAGCTGAAGATCTGGTGAAATGCATAGTCCTACGTGATTAGCTGTGCCAGTAATAATTGTTACTGCCTGAGCTAGTTTTTTGACATCTATTCCAAAAAGCAAAGCTGTTTTTCCTTCAGAATCTATCACATTACTCCAAATAGCCACATCCTTTCAAAACATGCTTCTGTACTCTTCATACCGTCCTCTGGAAACCACTGTGTTCAACTGCTGTTTTTCATGGTCGTATGCAGTTATCCGCTTCCTGATTTCTACTTCTCGCTCTCAGTTGCTGTCCTCTTCCACAGCAGGAAAATGACCAACAGCTTCATACTTCCTATACATCACCTGCAAGACAGCCCTGGAACTATACAGAGATAGGATACAGACTGCTGTCCTGTCAGGAACATCTGCAGGGAACAATCACTCCTCCTCCAAGGACACCCATCTATATCATTCTTGTGCAACAGATGACACGTTTAAGGGTATGGATCAAGGCTGAAGGGATTCCAAGGTTATATTCCACACTTTGCAAAAGGTACCCACAGGATCTGGGATAAAGCATTGAATCTCCCTGTCCCGCTTCACCTTGTCAAATGCAAGGAATGCTTCTGCCCTTAGTTGTGTTTGGGATTGGTATTACACTAGCATTTATTGAAAACACAATTAGAAATGTGAATCTTAAAACATTACAAAATACACCTTCAAACTCTATTCCTATTTTTTTGAGGGACAAGCCAAGGAATGTAATCAAGTATTTGTCAGAAACAGTAAAAAATGCATGCTCAGCAACTCCTGAATCTTACTAACTTGATACCATATTGAAAAAAAAATCTTCTAAATATTGCAAAAACTCATGGACTGGAAGCTTTAAAACCTTCTTATAAATTACAGCACTATTATAACACAGTTTTATATTAATGTTTCTTTAGTGCTTAAAAAATACTACCTGTCCTGAAATGAAACATGTGAAATTAATCTATTCCAATTCCTTTTGCATTATTTTCTTTACAAGCTGGAAACCGAACTTATCTGTATCTGATCAAGTGCCAATAATTATAGTCTTTAAGCAAAAACTTACCCAGATTCCTGGCATGGTTTAGTTGCAAGATAACCAAGTACAGATTTCCAGGGTGTTTCTGTAACTGATTTTGTATTTGGTGTATATTTGTAAGAGATTTCTGTCGTATGAGAGAGGTCAGGGTCATTCAGAGTTTGGCTTTTCACCTAAATTACTGGTGTTGGTATTTACTTCCTTGTCATTTTCTTTTGGCAATGGGAAGATTATTGACAGTCCGTTGACAGGAACTGGGACGTGACGAGCGTTATACCTGGATATGAGGATGTTGCCGTGTCTTGGTTCTGGTAGAGAAGGTGGGTCTGGAATTAATCTGCATGTCGTGAACACTTAAGGTGTGCATTAGTGTATGACAGCGTTATCTACTGCTACGTTTGGACCTCTTGCTGCTTTGCAGTTAAAGAATTTCCAGGCTCAGCACCACAGAAAGACCCTCGCATCAGCCCTGCCAGGCAGGCGGGTGTTTCCTGTCCAGAAGGCACAGAGGTGTCATGTCCGTGCCAAGACCAGAAATGCAAGCCCAGATTAGAGGCTAGAACTCTTATGATTTCTGTCTGTATTATTGCATTGAAGCAGCTTCCAACAATGTGACTCACAGTTCAAAACTATCCTCTACAAATGCAGATTTGTAAAAATAAAAGGTTATTATTGCCCCCAAAAAATACTTTCATTCCACATGCAGCTTGAAAGAGGTTGGTGCGTATCAGGTAGTATGGAATAGAGAGAGATCATGTCCAGTGAGGAAATCTTGTGGCCCGTGCACCTCTGTGACACCACGGCTGTATCAGGATTTTGCTGTGCCGTTCAGCCCTTCCCACAGTGGCCTGAATTCAGCAGTCTGGCTGGGTGCTGTACACTGCCTGTCTTTGAGTGAGTGATTCACTAACTCCTTGAAGTCTCCAGCTAAGCCAGCAGGAGCACAGCTGTTTATACTTTTATCTTGCTGTTTTCTTTTTCCTTAGGGTCAATCTCAAAATGAAACTTGCCTTGAGAAGCAGAGGTAATGTGGGAGCCTTTCTGGTTCTACGCTTACTGGAATGGGTGCAATCATTCATATTTTGCCCAAAACTCGTTGAAATAGCCGAATATTTTCTAGACAGCTGCCATGTCTAATCACACTTATTTGCATTTAAATATTGACGTATGGTTCCCATTTCTGGGAAGCCTTCATGCCATCTAATGGACACAACATTATTTTAAAATTGTGGACACAGGCAGAAACACTGCTTGACATCAGACTGATTCTGAAACAAGGTAACCCTATTTAGAGTTAATTATGACCCCTTGAGGGGAGCTGGCATAAGAAACCCTGAGAATATTTACAAAATCAGGATGTTAGTCCAAGGAACATTTATTGGGCTTGAAATAAACCTACTTCTTTTTTCTCTTTTCTCCTTTTTTTTTCCTTCCCTGTTTGAGAAGAACAAGTATAGTTGAATTGGCAAAGCATTCTCTCTGACATTGATTTTTACAACTTTACCTTTTAGACAAAGTCTCACGTGTTATTAATTTGAAAATTCATTGTGAATGTTTTAAGATCTGGTTTCTGTCTGCTCTGGGGAAGAGAAAGAACAACACACAAAATAGTACAGTGTAAAGTACAGGTCAGGAGGACAACAGTACATGTGACATTTTCCTGCTTTTAAACCCAGCATTTGGCTGTGTGTGTTTCCAGAGCTTCTTGTTCCCATTGACTTACTTCTCTTTGCAACTGTAAGAGATACGATAGGGACACAAGCTCTCTCTAGATAAATTTATGTGTGTGCCCATGCCCACACGGAGCTCCATTCATTAGATAACTCTTTTAAGGCGGGGGGGCAGAACAGAAATTCATCTGGGCAGGCTCTGCAGGTTGTTAGACAATGGGTGTGTGGACTTGTGGTTCGAGCATGGAGAACTCATCACAAGTCTCCATGGGGATCCTTCCTTTCCTCTGCTCCTCAGGCTCATTTGGAGAATAGGTGACCTGGAGACCTGGTGTGTGGTATTCAAAGCCAAGATGAAGCCAGGCCATGTTTCCTAGATGGCTCTTTGCAGAGAGGAACTGGTGCACTGCCCTGCCTGGGATGTGAATGTCCATAAGAAGTACAGTCAAAAACAGCAGAACATGGTCTGAGAAGAAACAAAGCAAACCTGAGCAATACAGCCTCCCTAATTCACACGTCTACCCAAATGCCCAGTAGCTAACCTAGGTCTGAAGGGCTGCAGGGTTTTTTAAAATTGAATAGTTCTTCTCTCTGGGGACAGAGGTAATTAATTGCCTCAGCAAAGAGTGACATGTACTGCACCACATTGCTTGCAGAAGTCACTCATGTCCAGAAGCAAAGATAATGCTACATTCCCTCTATTCTCCAGGCTCTCCCCTGAGAATTCACATCAGTAACAACCCATTAGATCTCAACACTGTGTCCAAGAAATGTGGCTAAAACAGCATTTCTTTGGAGGTAACAAAAATAAATGGGACTCGAAAGAAAAGCAATTTACCTAGGAAATTCTGAGAGCTCCAAATATCAGCATATCTCAGCTTTCTTGGGATTTTTTATTTTTATTCTGCATTTTCTAAATGGCACGGATTCAGTCCCTGTAGATGGGCCGTGACGGCACACATCTGGTTTTATGGTTAAGGAAATAGCTGATTGAATCGATACACTCAGCACAGCTGACTGGAGTAAATAAAAGAGGATTTGAAGGAACCCTTGTTTTCCCCCTAGATGGAGGAGTCCACCTTCAAGTGCACCCTGGTCAGTGGGGTGACACCAGGCGGGAAGAGCAGTCAGCGTATTTCTTCATGATCTGAGCTTGCTTGTTCTCAGTCCATCATAACTTTGGTTTTGTGGAACACAACTCTTAAAAAGTGGCAACCATTTTCTGCCCAGTTCACCACAGTCAGTAACAGAAAGCTGGTCGGCAGGGTCCACTGCAGAAAAATGGGACTGACCTACTGGGTAAATCACTTCCCTCAGTGGACTCCATGCTCACACCAAGTGATCTGTGTGGAGCAACTGTCAGACATGAGATGCTTTGTCCTTCACAGGAAAGGGTGGGGGAAGTGGCAGGGGAACATGGTGTGTCCAAAAGGGTAATGGTGGGAGGTGCTGGGGGTTCAAACCTGGTGGTAAATCCTCCTTCGGTGTAAACGAACTGCAAAACTCCTGTAGAACCCTGGGGTTTTGGACGTCACAGGCTCGTGTTTCTCTGCTCCAACCTTTTGGGCACAATACAACTGTAAAAATTCTCTGTGAGGACATTTGAAAAAAAGTCACAATTCCCTTTTACAGTGATGGGGCAGCCAGAGGGTGGTACCTGAAAAGGTTTTTGGAACACGGGGTGGACCCAATCTGTCAAGTTCATCCCCCGTGTGGGCAAAAGGCTACAAGCACCAGTTTACTGCTCCCTGTGTTTGCAGGTGTACACAAGATTCCTGCAGAGCAACTGGCTGGCTGTAACCATTCCAGCAACTTAGCTTTAAGGTGATAATTGAAGGTAAGACACGGATCTTTAAAAAATACCTTATTTTTATTTGTTGTCTTTGTTGATCTTTTTCAGACCATACACAGTCTTTCATGTCCCTGTTTTCTTTCAAAGTCTGTATCGACCACGGCTGTGAAGTTATTGTCCTAGAAGTGTTTTTTCCCAGGCAGTGGAAAAGTTATTTTCATAGGCACCTCATTGTCACTTCATATTCTTGGGAACTACTTAAGAGCAGGATCTGTTAGCTTTATGACAAATCCCTTTATTTGCATGGAGGGATGGCAGTTCTTGGTTTATCCTACTAAAACATTTCAAGAACAGCCTGCAAACATAAATGTTGGTGCAAGACTCACTCTAAGCCATCCCCAGGGCTGTTTCTCTCCCAGTTCTCACTGCTGCATCCTGGATTACTTCCTTCAGATACAACCTGCACCCTGGGTTTTATCATAGAGTCATAGAATGGTTAGAGTTGGAATGGACCTTAAAGATGATTGAGTTCCATCCCCCCTGTCATGAGCAGGGACACTAGACCACATTGCTCAAAGCCCTGTCCAGCCTGGCCTTGAACATTTCCAGGGATGGGGCATCCACAACTTCTCTGGGCAAGAAGTTCTGTCCTTGCTGTACCAGGTCATTGTCTTATAAAATCCAAGCAAAGACAAGGTAGGTAGATATTTTTTCCTAATGTCAAGGGGCTTTTGATGTTCTGTGGCCTTAAACCAAGAGAGCTGGTCCTCATTGAGCTGATTTGAGCTCTCCAGAGGTGCCTCATGAGCAGCCTCTCATAGGTAATTCTCGTTCAAAGCTGTAGGTGCCCTCCACACCCAGAGAGGGCAAGGGGCTTCCTCGTGTATAATTGAACGATGAGCCTGAGCGATGGATTGCTGGTGTCTCTGAAGTATTGTATGCAAGTGGAAGTTGATGCCATTTAGTAATGCCTTTTTCTCCCCTAGAAAATACTTGGCTCTGGGAAGAGGCATGGAGGCATGGAGGAAATGTCTGATGGATTTGCACCAGAGAGAGCAGCGCCTGCTGGTAAGTGAACTTAGCAGAGTATCCTCATTGTGGTTTGTTCTAGGGAAAGTTAGTCTTGGTTTGCTTCTTTCAGCCTTTTTGCTACTGAGTTTGCTCTCTGCATCTCTGCTCAGAGCATTTCGCCCAGTATTAAGAGAACATATCTGCTGTTAATGGAAACTGTGTTTCTGAGTGACTACCAAGGAGGGACAAGGAAAGAGTTTTCCAAACTCTGCTGATATTTCAGAGCGTGATCTGGAGCAAAACAGGCTGCCTCTCCGCACTTCGATTGATTACTCTTGAATAAAGTGGACTCTTGATGCCTGCCCACAGGGGCGTTAAAAAATGTAAAAAGTATTTGTAAATTAAAATGCTTGAATGAAAGGCTCTGGTATGTGTAATCCTAGAGTATTGCATTAAGTAGGAAGGCAAACTGTCAGGGGAGTTCCTGGCATTACATGGAGCCTAGCTTGTCTCACTTAAATAGATTTAATAAGCTGTGCTAGAATTGAAGAAAGGTTGAATTTAAACATATTTATTTGAATTTACATAAGCATACATCAAAGAGAAAATAATCCAGGCTCCTGGTTACTTCAGTCTAGTTTTTGGTAGTTAATACTTCATCCCTTCCAGCATATCATAAAGTTCCTTTTCATGGTCTCAGAAGACCATAAGGAATTGAGTGAAAGGAGCTGAGCTTGTTACTCTGTATGGCTGTCTGGAGGTTCAAGGTAGAGCTCTGTCTCTGTTTCATTGGTTTTTCCACATTCATGTTATGTCTAACTCTCCAGTACCCTTAGACAAATGACAAAGCCTAACAGAACAGTGATGCATTACTTGGCCTTCCCCTTCAGGACTAAGCAGTGACTTTGATGAAGAGAGAGGAAACTGCTGCTTTGGGAATAGGTGGTCATTCAGTGGTCAGTGCAGGGCTACCCAAACCAGGACATTGGGTAGCTGAAACCACGACACCAACCATTCTTGCCCCTTTGAGCTGCATTTTATGCTCTTGGTATGTGTGAGAGCAGAAGACATGCTACGTACTCCAAGAGCTGGGAGTTATTAATGAGCCAGAGATGTTAAGTGCTTCCTAGTGTCCTAGGAAATCTGGGTGCCAAGGTAACCCTGGATGATCACCATCCATCAGGAGGTTCAGTCTTGCAGCCCTGTCCTGGTTGGACTTACACTGCTGCTGAGTGGTGCGTAGCTAAGACTTGCATGTTGACCTGCCTTAACTAGGGCTTTTCCCTCAGAAAGAAATACGTGGCTCTCTTTCTCTCACTGGGAAATGACCAGAGGCCAATAATTTAATCTTCCTGTATCTCAGTTGCATAGCTAATAAAATGGGGCTGCTCATCCTGCTCCCTTCTACTTACACGAGGCTTTATCGCTCCTTACAGCGTTATGCCCCGAGAACCAACCCTTAGCACAGCCAACTTGTACATCTTGAGTGATGTGGTCTCATCCCTTGGCAATCACAGTCGGAACTTAAAGGCCAGTCTGTGGTCAGAAACAAGAGTGTGTTTAGTTAATACAAGCTACAGCCAACCCTGCCAGCTGTTTCCACACTTTAGCGAGTGTTTTCTACTCAGAGACAATGGCTGATGGGAACTGAAGCAGATACAGCCATTCTAGCTAAAAGAGAAGAGTTACACCCACAGAGAAGTTGAAAAAGACACTAGATGTCTCCAATGCAGTATGTACTAAGCTGCCAGATGTTTAGGATCCCTTAAGTTATCTAACAGGCCTTTTCAAGGTGATGTTACTCTTGAGTACCATGGCTCTCCTGAAAAAGCATTAAAGTGAACTAATTTTAGCTTTGAATTATGAGATATTTTTTTCTCCAACAGAAGGTGTCCCTGAGGATGTGAGGGTAGATTATTATTTCCAAAATTTCCTTTGTATATTTTTACCGGATCATCTGGATGGAGTTCTAATGGCTAGTTAAGACAGTCTGATTTATAGCAACAGCTGTTCACCTTTGTAGTTAGGGAGATTCATGGAGATACAAAACACATTTTTGTGCTTGATATTCCACACCAAGGGTCAGGTTTTCTTGCCTAACTTTTACACAGGTATAAATCCAGATAGGCTCCTGTGAAGTCAATAAAATTGCTCCATGAAAGACATGGAAATCAGAGTTCCAGAAAATGGCAGATCAGTTATTTCTTTCTCCAGTAGACTGAATTTTAGAACCCACAGCAATCGGAAGTGATTGGGGTCAAGAAATGTACCGAAGTAGTGATAGGGAGTTCCTGCTGGGTGATGGGGAAAAATGCTGATTCTTGCAAGATGCCTGGGGAGCCATTTCTTCAAATGACTGTAAAAGGCGACAATCAGAGAGCCCAAAATTAGGAAGCAGAAAAATGAAAGAATAATGAGGGGGGAGATACCTTGGCTATCCTCTCCTAATCCTCCTTCATATTTTAATCCCTGTATTTCAAAAGGTAGGTTTCTACTGCTAAAACTTGCTGCAAAAATTTCTTTAATTTTCAGTATTGAAGTCTGAAAAAATAGTTGGCCACTCTAAGTTTAAAAAAAAAAAAATAAGAAAACTGCTTTAAGACAGTTGTGTAGCATATTTTTTAATTTTCAGATGGTTTTACTATTTTATTTACATTTGGGGGGGAAGAAAAAAAAAGGAAAAAAAAATAAAAAGAGCTTCAGAATTCTCCATGGCATTTTCTTGTTTTGGTTTAGCAGATACTTTTTTGGCTTTAAAAATAATATATGTTTTACAAAAAGAAAATAAGTTAAGTGCCTCCAGATCCTATACAAGCTCCAACCCAAGCTTATCTTTGGGGACTTGCTTATGCTTTCTTATGACAAAGTGTTGCTGGAGCAGTAGTATCTGAATGAACAACCAAGGCCATATAACATTATTATTACCAAATCTGCTGTGTTTCACACATTCACACTCTCTTCACTTCCAGCTACTAAATCCACCTCTATGTTTTCTATAAAATACTTCTAGAGCTGAGCTGTTAATGCCAGCTCTGATCTAAAATGCTATAATGATTAAGTGTCCTCCATACACCACTAAATGGAATAAATAACATTAATTCAGTATGCAATTGTCTGGCTTTTTCCCTTCACCTTTTCTCTTCTAGTCCCCTGCCTTGATTCCCTTTGTTGCCTGTGTCTTTTGCCAGGAAGTTATTTTCATAGTTGACCTGGATTTGCACAGAACTAGTAATGCAAAGGCAAAAAACAGCTGGAGGTGTAAGTGGGAAGAGAACAGAGGAGGCTTCTCAAGGGGATTTTTCTCTTGAAAACAGAAGGGGAAAGAGATATTGCTGCTTCAAATATCTGACGAACAAAGAAGGAAAGATTGAGCCGGGGAGTTGGCAAGACAGCCAGATCTGCCAGCATTAGTAGGTCCAGCAATTCGGATCATACTGCACAAAAAGGCTTTAGCCACTGGTTTATCCTGGGCTGCAACATGTGTGAACTCTCATGTGACAAAACATGACTGAACTGCTTTTCTCTGTTGGACGCCTACGTCTTTTCTCTCAATGCAGATTTGTTCTTAACATGATTCCTCTGGAAATTTTATTCTTTGACAAGGGTATTTTAAATGTCCTAGGTAAGGCTCTTCATGCAGAGAAAGGAAATCTGAGACGTGCAGTTCTTCCGTATCACCTTATATTTGTCACAGAAGATATTAGAAAGCTGGCAGTTTGGCAGCAGGAGTCTGATTAAACCTGAACTCGGAAAAATCTGTGGTTTCAGTAAGATTGTTTATGGAGGATTCCTGATCAGAATATATAAGACTGCGTCAGTCTAGCCCTTGATTTTAATTCAGATACACAGAGAAGTTGCAAGAAAAAGTTAAGTGTAGTTTCCTAGATAGATCTTTTTGCTTTCTGCCTTGGGAGAGGCATGCAACATCTTGCCCTGGGCCTACAAACTATTGGTTTACACAGATGCTCAAACTGAATATGTGTGAGGAGATGGTGTTGGCTTTCCCCACACCTTCTGTCATAAAAAAATACATGTTTTCCATCCTTTCTATAAAGTGAAATAGTTCTTGGAAAACTATTATGTTTCTAGTTGCGCTAGAGCATCGCAGTGTATCTTAACAGCATCATTCTATCAGAAGTACCTTTGGTCTTTGGAACTCACAGAAAACCTACTCCGCAGCCAGCACTGAGGGGTACAGAAATGCATCAGAATTTCAATCCAGGGCACACCTGGGGAGTGTGAGCATGATGCAGCATTCCTTGTGCATTCCTAGTAGCAGCTGTATTGGACTCTGAAAAAAAAGTGTCCATCTTTACTGCCAGCTTTCCACTATTCTTCTCACGTGCCTCTCCCCACTGCCCCTCTGCACTGCCGTCTGCATTTATAGCCCCAAAAGGCAGCCAGGGCCAGAATTGTTCCAGAAGTACAATGTGTTTGTGTATTGCTTTGGATGAGAGATGGTAGAGTGGTGCCACAATTTTCCCAAGTATTGAGAGTTTTCCAGTAAGTTCTGGCTGGTCACTGGGGCGAGGTCAAAGCATTGGCAGAGACAAACTCAAGGTGCCTTGTGCTGTTTCTCAATGAGTGTGGCCAGTTGGTTGTCTTTAAAGCCTCAGCACTTCCTGCAAAATGGAAACAACAAAGTTTTGTCTAGGAAACATCCAAATGCTTTTCCATTTCGGCCTTTGTGAAACCTTTTGAAGTCTTTCAGCTGAAAAAGAGAAAACTCCCCAGGCACAAGTATGTGTATTTGTTGGTACTTTGCAGCTGCTGAGGACTAAAAAGTAAAAGAAAGTCCTGGAATCTGTGCTAGGAGGGTGCGATAGATGAACGTGCAGCATTGAATGTTGCTTTGAGCCCTCCCCTGCTGTTCTCCAAAAGCAGTTTGATGGCAATTTTGTCTTCCCAGCCACAAATGAGAAAATGCAGTGCTTCATGTTGCTTGTACTTTATAGTAACTTTACTGTAGTTAGTCAGGCTAATTTATCTTGGCCCTGGCTTTTTTTAATGCTCCCTGGTATACATTCTGCTCAAAGGAAAAACCACCTGTTTTTCCAATCTGCTGCAATGTCTACATTTAAGAGGGTGGAAATTGTACAAAGTCCCTGTTCTGAATCGCATCCCTGTGTCAGGATGCCAGTTTTGCTCATGAATTATATAGGTACAGAAACTACAAGAAAGTTCTTGGAGTGGCAATTTGGTAGCAGCTCTTCTGCCATTAAGGTTGCAGTATAAGGCATTTGTACGCTGCTTCTATCAGCAGTTGTAGAAGTCTTCACCAAAAGCTGAGCAAGGGAGAATCCCAGGTCATCTGGGCTGAAAGAGCTTTTTGTACCTGCAATGCTAAACAGGAGGGAGGGAAGCACTGGATGAGCTGGAACTGAGGTCATGCTTAAAGACTTTCTCACATAATAAAAGTTTTCAGGCCTACTTGGAGAGCAGGACACTGCACCACTAGATTTGCTCCTAGTACATTCTGGTTTGGTCCTTTTGAAAGGAGAGCAGAGCAAGTTACTTTAGGTCTCTCTCAAAGCATCTCTAGGACATGTGGGACTCTCTAACTCATTGCAGGCAGCTTTTTTGAAGCTTTCTGTTTAACAGTCTGTGCATGTGACAAAGCAATTACATAGGCCCGTGGCACTACGGGGTTCCTAGACCGTCTTACAAGCCACAGGAACGAAAAGCTCTGTGCCACTATTCTCCAGTTGGTTGTCAGCTGCCTATCTCAAATAATAGCAAGAGCAGGTGCCATTCCACTGAACTTCCTTCTTTACAAGGAAACACTTCAGATTCCAGATGTTCAGTGCTTTTCTGCATATTTGCAAAGTTAAAATGTTCCTTTAGGACTCGATCAGCATAATTATGTGTACTAGGGTTTTGCTTTTAAACTGTATTTGTATTTTTGTGAATGTTGTGTGATTTGTGTGCTAGTTGGTCGTGCTCTACACTAGGGGCCAGAAGCCCTTGCCAGTGACAGGAGACAATCGCAAAATATGTTGGTAAAAGTTTAAGTGATTTGGGTACTACTGTTAACCAAGTGACAGAGCCAAAGTTTCTTTTCCCTCTGCCTTCCATCTGAATCCTATAACAGTGAAAAACTTGATGGTTTTGTCCCTGAACTGGCTGGGAAAAAGGGTTGGTGTGTATGCTTGTGAATTGAGAAAAAGCATTTTACGTGGCTCCCTGCACTTTCTGTCCTTATTACATGGATTATTTGTCTCTAGATTTGAGAATGTCCTCTGAGCAATGAGTCATAACATGCTCAAGACTTCCCTGGGGAGTCAGATGCAGACAGCCTTATCCAGAGCATCAGCTGTACCTTCCTTCTCTTTCCACAGACAGAGAGCAAAGGCCCAAGGGGGCATCCTATCTCCCTGCAAGGAAGGAGTTTACTTACTATCAGCTACCTAGAGACATGTCTGGTTTTCCATCTGTTCTGATGAGAAGATCTCATTTCTTTCTGCAGACCCTGCCCATACCTACCTTAAAGCAATCACTGGTACTCCACTGCATGACCTAAAGCTTTACTGTCCATTTCAGGAGATACTGTCTGTCTCCTTTGCCTGTCTAAGGTACCAACATCCAGCTTCCACATATGGTTGCTTTGGTAGCTGCTGTGAATGCATTGTGCTGGTCGTTCAAGTGATGCATAGTGCAGGGTTTGAGAGGATGGAGAAATCTGAGCAGCATGAGAACTCTGATATCTTTTCTTTTGGTTTAGCACATTTGTCAGCATACAGCCGCCAGACGTGATTTCTCCCTGCTCACAGACCCACAGCCTTAGCACAAATATGTTAGTGAATCTCATTCCTTGCACAGCATTTCAAAAGTGTCCTTAATGGAATGGGAAATTAGCCCTGCATGTGTCCAGAAGGGAATGGTTCAGGCTTGATCACCCATTTAGCCCTTAGCTTTGCTTATTGGTGCTGGCTCCTGCATGCACTGATGGGCTAGTTAGGCTGCCCAGTTCCCACTCTCTTGATGCCCTTCTCTTGGGATGAGGAGAACAGCAGGATCAGGAGTTCCTTTGGAGGGGGGTTGGAGTAGAAAATGAACAGCCTACAACCCTCTGACCAGCAGTCCTGTATTCAGGAAGACTTCTTGCTCCACAGGGGATGGTCTGCTCTCTATATCCGCCCTCTGACATGGTATTGTATCCAGGCACTTAAGAAGAAGAAAAAAGAAATAAAACTGAAAGCTGCTATTTTTAAACTCTGCCTTTGGCTCTCTTTGCAGCACTCTGCTTTCCTCCCTGTGATTCAAACAGTGTTCTTTTGAGAACTAGGCACCAGGGCCCTGCGGTTTCCTGGTACTTGGAACATAAAATCTCCTAATTCTTCTCTCACAGCAAGCTTCAGTGGCTGGGGAGTGATTGATATTTTCTATCGCTTCATTAATAGTCATGGCACAGTAGTTTCCTAATCTGTTTTTTCACTGCTTTTTATTTTGAATAATTTTTCTTCCAAATTTTCTAAGCCCTCCATGTGACACAAAGCGAATGCTGTTTGCTCCCCTCCTGCCTTTTAACCGATGGGTTGAGACCTTGAGGACCTGGTGAGGTCGAGCTGCCTGAGAGCTGGGAAGCTGGCGGGACCTGCCTTCAGAAGTTTCCTCACGTTAGTTTCAACAAGCTTAGTAAATCTACTGGGGAAATGTCCCAGACGGATCTCTTCCTGGCATAAACTGGGATTAACCAGTGCAAGGGAAAGTCTCCTATTGCTCTGCTGGATGATACTGGCACCCATGGTGTAGGTGTTGCAATACTCTCTGCAAGTGCAGAAGAGAAAAGATAAGTGATGCTGCAGAGAACCTGCAATCTGTACAGGCAAAGGGGAAGAGACACAAAGGCAGAAAGTACTTGAGTCTCAAACACCACTACAGCAGGCGTTGATCACTGGTAGAAACCACCTCTGCCCACCCGCTGTCTGGTGTTTTTCTAGCCCAGCCCCACCACTAAATTAGGGATGCTGACCATGTGTGGAGGCGATGGGTGGGTCTGGAAGATACCCTAAGTCCATTAAGGTCTAGCTCACTTCTCTGCAAGGAAGGTCCATTGAAAGAACTGATGATGGCTGCGCTCAAGTGCTACTCAGCAATTTGGAGCACATAACAGACCTCTCTGCACCACTGCTTCAGGCCCTGCTCATTCTTCCTTTTGGTTTGTATGGTCTTTAAGCATACGTGTGTACATACCAAGCAGACAGCACTCAGTATGTCTTTGTGTGCATTTCATACAGGCAAGTAGTGTATCACAACAGCTGCAGCGCCCTCACTGTGGAGGGTATGTGGGGCTGTGGGTTGGTGCCTGCAATGGCCTGACTAAAGTGAAGTCAAAATGCTACGGGTTCTCTTGGCAAAGGAGAACTTCAGCCTTTTTCCAGAGAGCCTCTGCTCACCGCCATCACTGTACACCGTGAGAAAGCTTGTGCCACAGTACATTTTCCCAGCTTCGTGTCTACCCTTGGCTCTCCTCTTCTCCAAAGCGGACTTATTTCAAGTCCTCTGTGATTAAGATAACGCACATCTCCCATGGAAGGCAACAGGATTCATCTACTTGGCAACCGGCATGGATAATTTGTAGTGTCTCAACTGCTTTTCCATGCCCCTTACAAACCTCTGCCTATTGATTCTAGTCCAGGGAATTATGAGTTTAAAACCTGGCTATTAGAACTATTTCTGGTGGTAAATGAGGTGCTCAAGGCGCAGGAACTAAACAAATTCCTGGCAGAGAAACAGTGTCAAGGAAAACCTGGGGTATCTCTTGCTGACCATGCCCTTCTGCAATTCATCTTCAGGGATGAAGCTGTCCCAGATAAAGGCAGGAAAATGCAGTGGGACCCGTTTGCCAAGAGGCTTGGGCAGAATCACATGAGATGGGGGACACGAAGAGGGAGGAAACAGGGACAAGGGCTGGCTGTTCTGAGCCAACTCCTTGCTACCGCACTGTTCAAGCTATGTCTCCTCATTGCCTTGTAAACACCTGGAACATTTACCTGCAAATGAGCTGGCTTTCCCAGGTTAAACAACTCGCTGTGCTGCTGGGACTCTGGCATGTCTGCAATAATCCTGAACTCACTGTAAATTGCTTTTTCATTCAACCCAACTTGGAAAAAGGCAGACAGGCTGTAGTCTAAACACCCCAAGAGTCTGTATTTGCTTTGTTCCTATGTGTTCCAGCACACTCTGCTCCCCTGCGATTTAAAACAATGTGCCTTTGTGCTTATCTTCTGGGCTTGGCAAGGCAGTTTTTACCTCTTAGTTTTTGTCTCAACAGGAGAAATTGCTGTCTAACATCCTTTGTGGACTTCCGACCAAAACCATCCAGTGCAACATATGGTAAGTCATTCAACGTTTTATAAACTCAGAGCCTCAACTATAGTTATTTATGGGTGGAAACTGGCATATCAATAGTTTCTTTTTGGTTACAAGGGTAATGAATTCTGGCTTATGTTATTATGACATCTCAGTTTAGGTTTCTCCAGCCTTTCCTTACATTATAATGCCTTTGACTTTACATTTGTTGCTTCTGGTACCTGCCACAGCAGCTTAGCGCTGTGGTGTGTCAGCAAGGCAAGAATCTCTGCCACATTCCCCATGCTCCAAAAAACACAGGCCATTATTACTTATGTTAAAGGAGATTTGTCCTCTGATGTTACACGTGGCAACAGTGTGTGAAGACGTGGCATTGGATGATGCTCTATGTTACTGCACCGATGTATACATTCTTAGTCATGTCATCCTCTGAAGAAAAAAGGGATGAGACAATAGATAAACGAGTATGACTTGTGGGATGACTTTGTTTAAGTTCTCTTGACTCTAGCCATCAGCACTTGACTGATGTCTGCCATGGAGAATAGTTGGGACTTACTGCAACCTCAGCAAATGTGAGGGATACACTGCAGAGTGGTAGTGTTCTGTTCTGGGTTGTTGTACCACCTCTTAGGGCACTTCTGTGCCCTAATTCCAGTACAGGTTTAGGAGGTAAAACTTTTCACAGTTGTTTGAATCATGTGAGTTTCTTCTGTGTGTCTATTTCTGGTATCTCAAAAACAGTTGTCATGCATTGCAGAGGTCACCTGGAAACTGGGTTGACTCTCTAAAACATGAAACAGTACCTGTGCTTGGGAGACTGACCCACGTTTTCCCTGATGAAGTGTTTCCAGGCCACTTTGGGAGAGGATTTCTGGGTTTACACTGCTACTAACAAAGGAGATCCCCAACCTGTTGGACTCTTCATCCAGCAATGAATACACCATGCATGTTATGCAAATGTTTTTTTTATTACTTCCAGACACAAGCTCTTCTTGAGTTTCGTTTGTGGTTATTGCAGCCCATCTGTAGTTGAAAAAAGGCAATGTTCAACTGTCTTGCTTTTAGTATTTTGTGTAGAGCTAAGCTCAGTTGACCACTGTAAATGTGTTGCTCTCACTTTGCGCTTGATTTTTCCAGAGTCTGGAGCTTTGTGGTCTCTTAGTTGTTCCAAGACATGCCTGTTTTCTCAAGGATCTTTATTTTGGGTGTGGGGAGAAAGACTATATATAAGAGCTTCAAGGGGAATGAGTAAGATGGAGCTGAACAGTCTATACAAGAAGTAGCGTGGCTTGGAGCTTTCCTGACACAAGGAACTCTGGACCAGGTGGAGTGAGGAGGGCTCACCTCCAAGGAGGCCTGATGTGTTACACTGCACTAAAATGCATCCAAACATCAGTCCAACAGCCATGTCCCCAGATTTTTTCTTGCTGTAGCCAAGATCTTATCTAGAGAGAGACGTTCAAATACAGCTGTTCTGCCTGGTAGTTTTCCTTGGTTTAAGACAGCCCCTTGCAGGAATAACTCTAAGGAATGAATTGCGCTTCACCTCAGAATTGCTTATACAGTGAGGAGCTATAAGGAACTAGTATAAGGAAGCTACGAGGAAATAATATAGCTCCTTACACAACCATTACATTTTGCAACAGGCTTGAGAACTTGGAGCAAAACTGGCAACCCAGAGAAGGAGTGCAGGGACAAAAGCAAGAAAGACAAACCCTTGCTCCTAGTCCAGCTTTCAAACTTTGCTTCTAGCATAGTGTTTTGGGTTCACCTCTGTGAAGTTTTGTGGCAAAAATCATATGACTTAAAGTGCATAGCCCAAACCCAGGAATCTTCAATAAATATGTCAGTAAAAAAAAAAAAAAAAAAAAGCAAACCAAAACAAAATAAAACAAAAAAACCCTGCCCTTCTTTTTTTTTAAAGGGTCAGAATATGCCGAGACAGTATTTAGGCTTATATATTGACACACTAACATCAAACATGCACTGTCTCTTGCAGAATGTGGAACTATCAGAGACAAAACAAGACTCGGACATTGGCAAGGAAACACTCTCCATGCCTGACTGAGCTGACGTTTCCTAATTGCAACCAGAGAGCTTACTCTGTCCAAGAGTTTAAAAACTTTCCCTTTTTTCCAAATCATAGAGGTTTGCCCCTGTGAAAGCTATTTCCCTCATTTTTCATTCTTCAGAATAATTACCTACTAGCAACATTTAAAATTTCTCTTCCCCCTCTCTTTTTTCTTTTTTTCTTTTCTGATGTGTGTCACTATTTCAGCTCTGTAACCACTCTGCTCTTGGGTTAACCAAACAGAGATGCTCAGAACCCTGCAATGCTCAAAACTGGGCCAGGGGAAGGGGGTTACCCTGGCATGGAGTTGCCTTTAGCCCGTGGCCTTCATCTTTTCTGATGGTCTCTGGGCTTCGACTCCCAGAACCAAGGAAATGTGTACTGCAGTCCAGATTTACTGCTTTGCACTTGAGACAAAACCCTCCCCTCTAACTTTCACATTCCTGCATTTCTGAGTTCTGCCTAGTAGCAGAATTAGAATGAGCAAAATACCACAGGAAAGATGATGCTGAAAGAAGTATTTATTAATTGTCTTACCAGATGCAGAATGGTAGAAAGCATACCCAGCCCAGATATATCTAGCCAAATTTAACTGAAGGTCATGAATCTGGAGAGCTTTTCTGACTACATGCCAAATAGACGTGATCTTGCTTGAGCACATCCAGCCTCTAATGTAGGCATTGCCTGACTGAACTCAAATTCAGCAAGGTGCTAAGAAGCCAAGAGCTTACGTTTTCAAAGAGGGCTAGTAGTTTGAGAAGTTCCAATTCGGGAAAGTCCGAGTCTTGAGAGACCAAACTTCTCAGCAAATACCTTCCACCTGGAAGTCTGGTGTCTCTTGCAGTGGGAGTGGTTCTGCCAAGTCACTGGTCACTTGGGGACATGTATAGTGAGGTCTCCAGTGCAAACTTGGGCTCTCCTGGAAGTGCTTGGCCGTTTGCCCAAGAACAGGGATGGGCAGTTTCTCAGGCCTTGATTTCAAAAGGTAGCAAAACCAACATGACCAGTTTAAGAATATGTCACGTCCCGCTGGTCTCTGTGTGTGCTTATCTTTAAGGATGTGCTTTTAAAGGATTTTGGATAAAAACCAAAAGGAGAGCTTTGAAAATTCACTCATACAGAGTAATTGTATTTAGCCCGTGCTGTCAGATCACACCATATCATCATGGAGAATAATAAATAAGCAGTCCACATTCTTACAGTAACCTTTCACTATTCAGTACCAGGAGGTGAGGGGACATGTGCCTTCCCAGACATCAGGTATGCCTTGGTGGTGGTGGGAGTGTTTACTTTTGTTTTTAAACTTGACGGTAGCAGTGGGGGGATGAAGTTAAAAAGCAATTATTCTGAGTCAAATGGTAAGGCCTAGGAAAACAGATGTGGGGTGTGTGCCATGAGCCAAGATCAACTTCACAGAACTCAAAAGATTAGTTCTACAAAAACTGGAGGGGAGAGAAATATTATCCAGTCAGTGTTGTGATGGATGGGAGCAAGGAAATAGCTCAGAACAGTCAAACAGCAGAATCTGCAGCACAAAAATGTTAACTTTCTGGTGCCATTATTTTGTCATAGGTAGGAAATCCTTTCAATGGTATCTGAAGGGTATTAAATACTGTCTTCCTCTGACATAAAATAGGGGGGCAGAGGCTTTTGTTTCTCTGAACTGCTTCTGCACTCAGCTCCAAAACAACATCGCCCTCCTGTTTAAAATCCTGAGTGCATGGGGCTAATACTTGTCTCACCTTTCCCTGGGACTTTTTGCTGTTGTAGCTACATCTTCATTTTTTTGTATAAAAAGTTTCCCTTTGGTCTATACTAGCAAAGTATAACACTTTGGGACCTTTGAGCTAACCCCAAATATTGCAAGCCAATTCAGCACTAGATTGCATTTACCTGTTTTTCTTCTGGCATAGCTTCTGCATCCAGGCTGTATTTCTTATGGTGCTGCTCTGCATCATGTGTCACTGTACTGGGGGCACCTCATCAAAAAAAAAAGGGTTAGCCAAGGAGCTAAGAGCTTTTTCCCCAAAGTGACTATTGGCTTTTGAGGCATCTAAGCACACACGCCAACTGTTCACCATCTCCTTAAAATGGACCAGCTCAGTGCACCCATTCTGAGCTCCTCTTCTCAGCACAGAAGAGGTTGCTAGCTCCATCTCTGCTTTGGCTTCTCTTTAAACGTTCCTCCTGTGAGTGCTCTGCAGAAATACATCAGCTTCCAGCCCTTACCAGCCAAGTTGCCCATATCCAAGCAGGCGCTGGTTCTTCTGGCACTTTCCTGTCAGCATCAGTGTGTCTCTGGCTGTGTTACCAGAACCACCCCCCACAGCAAATTATCTCTCACTGGACATCTCCTTCCTTAGATTAGCCAAGTCTGTTGTTTTGAAAACTCCATGCCACAACACAGTCTTGTTCCAGAGGACTCTTTCAACTGTTGTTGGACATTATCCAGAAATGTCACACAGTCCCTCATGGAAGAACATGCAAGTTCTCTGTAGAAGTGACACATGGCAACTTCAGCTTCTGCATTTAAAAGTCCTTCTGTGTTTTGCACTGAGACCCTTGGTTATCATTGTTGACACTGTGAAAGAAAGACTCCACTGCTGTTCATGGGGAGAAACCCCCCATCTGAGCACTACGTTTTCCTGGAATTTATGCAGGGCTTGCAAGTATTATTCTGTTTATTTCTCTAGTGCATCCACTGAAAGCTTGGGGCAGTTTTTCAAAGCTTCCCACAAGCTAAACTAAGCCAAAGGTTCTCTGGCCAACAATCATCAATAATATTGAGCTGCTGCCTAAATTCTGCTGTTCTTAGATGAATTGACATCTCTTTTCATACAAGGGCTTGGCTGCAGCAGGCTTGTTACCTTTGTGTAAGGTCTTTAAAGGACCACCAAGGTCTGAGCTTGTTCCAGTCTCCTCACAGGGTGGAGATGCTACAATAACCTTATTTACTTGTCATCTGAGGAGAGGCAGGTCCTGCTTCCCTCTGTCTTTCCATTTGCACCACCTCTGCTCAGCTGGACTGGCAATTCCAGGTTTGTTAGTGGAGCAAGTACCATCATGGTAGAACTTGGCCTTACAGCTCTGAGGAGGGACTTTCTCAGAGGTGATGGAAACAAAGTGCTTGCCAGCCTCAACCACAGGGTCAATCCTGGTTGCTGCGTTTTCTTGTCCCGCGTGAGAGGAGGAGCAATCCCTGTGCATCTCTAAGCCTTTGTGCTCCCAGGGCTCCAGGCAAGAGGCTCAGAATGAGTCTTTCTCTCTCTCTGTGAGCTTTTACCCCATGGAGATCTGTAGTTAAACCCTACAGCCTAGAAATCCTTTGGGCTTTACTATAGCCTATAAAACAGGCTGGGGAGACATTGGCTTCTAGTTGTTTGTCTCCAGAGGTAAACTGCTGTTCATACGGTCCTACCCTTTAGTTCTCAGGATGAAATTCCTTTTCCATGCCAGAAAAGGAGCAGCTCCAGCCTATGGAAAGCTCATTTGCCACGCTTGTGTTGTGGGCTTTTTTTTCCTCTACAGTAGCACCCAGCATCTGGCGGAAAAGCATGGCAGATGAGGCCCAGCGGGCTCAGTAAAACCTCTCCATCCCCTCACCGGAATGCAAGACAAAAGAGCTGCATCTCTAACAGACGGCTCAGGCTCGTATCTCCCTCTGAGGAGAACCATTACAAAAATATTTCCCAGATATTTGGCTGGGCATCTCACAAAACTATCCAGTTTCATGATGCTAATTTTCCCATTGTCTAGACAGTTGCAAATCCAGACAGCATTATCAGTATGAACCTACTGTGCATACACACGCATACAAAAGCCCATTTTTCTGCCCATGGTAGTTGCAGGTATGTTCTTACCAATGAGCTGCCTAGTGGTGAACTTCTGAATACCTCCAAAGTGCCTGTATGTGTGTGTCTCTTGGAGTTCCCAGTCCCCTGGCAGGGCTGGTGATTGACTCAAGCAACACTGAACTGTGCAGGTGCTCTGAAGGTTGAACTGGAGGATCTAGCCCCTCTCTGCCTACCTTCTGCACCCAGAAGAAAAACAAACTGTGCTCGGGCCTGGAGAGTGCTGCGAGCCAAGCGTGTACATCCCTCTTCAGGACAGACTCTCCTGCCACAGTGATGTTCCAAGGATGAAAATGTTCTTTTGCAGTTTGCGTGCTGGATCATGGAAAGACATTCTGGGGCTGTAGACATGTAGATGAGGTCCTGCTAAGTCTCTGCTGATGATAAAATGATCTGTGGGCATTTGTTCCCTCTGTCTGGCTTGAAATGTTAAGACCTATGTAGAGGAACAGCACATTCTTGTTCTGCACATCAGAGGTGCCAGCCCACATTTTAAGGGCAGGCTGTAGCACCTTCCCCAGACTTTGGCATAATCAGTAGCTATATTTATGGCTCCTCTGTGATGCCAATGGGCAAAAATATAGTAGGAGCAGGAGCTGTATTTACAAAGTAATAACTTGTGAATGAAGATACTTAGCCAGCAGCAGCATTTTCCCTCCTTTCTCTTCTCTAACTTGCAGAGTTCTTCACTTTCTTCCTAGAGCTTCTGTCCATATGTGCATGGATTTCCTGGCCCACTGAACTGGTGGTACCCCCTGTGCCCATGTCTTTGGAAGGCAGAGCAAAGAGTGACACAGGTGGAATACGAAGGGCTTAACTGCAGCTCCTTTCCAGCTTTGTTGGAAGGCACAAGGAGCGGGGAAGGAACTGCCCCTGTGCTCATGGGGTGTGAATCCTGCTAGGCAGCTCTTGGTTGTATGGGGGATTACCAGAGTGAATCCCGTGATCAAGGCAGCAATATTGTTCTACTAATGAAAGTCCAGGACTTTCAGTGTCTGAACAGCAGTGACTTGGGTCTTTCCCTCGTGAAGACCACAGCCAGGCTGGGTGATCTGTTTCCAGGAACCCCTGCTGACTTCTGAAAGTAAACAAAAGGGAAGAAACTGAAATAACCACAACATGGTAGGTTCGTCATCTGCCTCAGAGATATCTGTTACGAGAGCATGGGAGCTGCAGGCAGAGAACCTAGTCAGAGGACCTGAGCAGAGCTGAGATAATGTCCCAGACAGCGAGTCCACGTGGGAGCGGAGGAGGAGGAAGAGGGCAGTTCTAGTTCAAAATCTGTGGGACTTTGCAGTGAAAGTGCTGGGGAGGCAGGGCTGGAAAAGTTCTTTCTTCCTCCAAGATAGCTGTGGTCTGTTCCCCAGCTGGGCTCTCGCTCTGTGTCTGCTCTAATCCACATCTTCCCTCTACCAGCTGGGTTTGTTTTGCAAACTCAAATCTGATCTCCTTAGTTGGTCCTGTGTGTCTTGCTCAGTTTTCAGGACTCCGTGTTTCCACCATATAAATTTTACAGCAAAGCTTGCTTGCCCTCCTGTAACTAAAAAAGGGAGGTACTGTGGCTCTAATAAGAGCAGAGAGTCCCAAGAAGTCTTCTAGCGCAAAGCATTTTTCAGAAGACTGGCTGCATCTGCAGCTTGAACTGCTGCAACTCTTATTGTGATATTTGACTTAATGAAAACTGAAAGATCCAGCCCTGTTCAAGTTTTATGCCCATGATGCATTTATGCACGTACCCAGCTCTAGGGAGGTGGCCATGTCTGCCGGAATAGTGTGTAACATGAAGGGAGAGGGTGCTTCTGAAGCTCTACACCAGAGCAAAAACCAAGAGCTTGGTTAGATTTGGTATGCCCTGATGTATTTTCTGCAAATGTTAACTCTGGGCCCATCCTCACTAACTCACAGGCCCAGACATTAGTCGATGAGAAAATATAACCCCCTGGAAACTGAAGGCACAAGATTCCTTATGCTGATGGAAATGTAGATCCCTTCTAGGGTAAGCCAATGTGCAAAGAATACAGACACAACATAGACACAGGTAAAGTGAATTCATATTTTGAATCATGTAAGTGCTCAGGTATTTGGTCTTTCTAATCACAGAATACGGATGTGCAGAAAGTTATCTGAGATTTTCAAGGAGGAGGAAATAAATTTACCTAGCTTAATCCTTAAATCTGTGATGTTGAGCAGAGCTCCTAAGAGATGCAAGGAAACTATTCTGTGCTCTTCTAACAGCAGTAACAAGAGCAGATACCTACTTACACTTTCTTGAAATGGGTTTCTGTAGATGAGTCTCTGATGGATTTTGCTCTGCAGTTTCGTGATGTGGATTTATCCATAGGCACTTGCATTAGTCTGTATACTCGACAGCACTACCACCTGCTGATGGATGCATCTGAGCACAGATGTGCTTTTATTTGTGGGAAGTCATTCCCAAGCAAGTCTCCCTGCCTTTGGGCATCCTTATTAGACAGGGAACTCTTTGTGCACAGAGCTGCTAAGAGCTGTTGCACTTTAACTCCATGCATGAGACTGATGGAAACCACTCCAGCATCACTCTCAGGGCCAGAAACATCATCTCAGGCTCTGAGATTTGAGAGCATTGCCCCACTCCAGCCACAGCCCTCCTGCACACTCCAGAAGAGCCAGGCCTTTGGCTTCAGTGAAGTGAGAAGGAGTTATTTACCCAAGACTGGGTGCGTTGGAAGGATGTGAACCTGAAAAGTGTTTGACTAACAGGTGCCCAACAAAGGTCATCAGAAAGACAGGTCCAACTAAAGCAAAGGGAAGGCTTTTTAACAGGTGTGTAGAACCGCATGTAGAACAACTGTTGAAAGACATTGTAATAACCTTTTCTAAGACTATGAATATCCCTGAGGAAACCCCATTTTGGCAGCAGCCTGGCTTTCTGTTTCCCATCAATTGTAGCTTTGTCTCTTTTGAAGCCCCCTGCTGCAAATGAGCAAACACCTGGCTGAGAAAAGATGAATGGAAAACATTGCCTATACTAGAGAGGTAATGGCAAATCCCATGCCAGGAGGAATAATAAACAGGAGATTATTGATATAACTGTGCTAGTCTCCTCCAATAGGTTTTCCACCAGGCATGTAGAAGCACCTACAAAAGAGGCATTGTCTCTGCTGTCACTGCAAGGGAAATGGGAAAAATGAGTTGTGCCTTGACTTGAGCGTAGTGCAGGAAGGACGGGTTTGTGTCTCGTGAACAAAATTGATCAGTATCAGCAGAACGGGGAAGAAGAGAGTGAGAAATTGCTGGTCTGTGAATTCAGAGGATCAAAAGGTAGCATACTGTATTTAAGTGTCCAATAGGCTGTTGTTCATTAGCCTGACCCCTGCTCCAAATCTTAGATGGTGGGCTGGGAACTGAACTGCACATTTGGGTCTGATGGCTGAAGCACATCTTGCCCAGAACCCCAGTACATGGCTGCCAACTCTCCATTTTGCATTGCAACAAGGTCCAGATTTATGGACGTGCAGGAATCTGTCATGATGTTAGCACAGTGCAGGTATGTGGGGATTTTAAAAACATTGCATGAATTGAATGTATTTGTTTCTAACAGGAATGCAAAGTTAGGCCTATATTTGAGTGCTATTGAAAATACCCAGCTCTGCAGGTGATTTAATTCCTTGAGGGCAGGTCATTGCACTTTCCCCCTAAGATGTTTCTGTGATGTTCTTTGACTAGGGAAGAAGGCAGGGCAGCTTCTGTAGATATGAATATACACAGAAACCTCTTCTGATACCCCAATTACGTCTCAACCTCATCAAAAGGGATGGTGGAAGGATGTATCTCAACGATACAGAAACTCTAAAGTTTGGAGCATATGCACCTCTTCTCCATCCTCTCTTTTTGCTTCCCTGGCTGCAAATAACAAGCACTTTAGTTCCAGCTTGACTGCCTGATTCTTGGAAACCTGAGGCAGACAGCAGAACTGCTCTTCCAAAGTGCGGTAGAAAAAAAGAAAGGTGGGTGGGAGGGAGGAGAAGAACTATTTCCTGCAGTGAAACTCAATCCTTTTCAACTTAAAAATAGGAGGAAAACAAATTCCTGTGGGTCCTGCTATAAAAGGGTTTGACAGTTGCCTGCTTTCTGCCCCACCTCCCAGAGCTCCCCATTTGTCTGATGTCTTGGTAAGAGCCCTCTTGAACACAAACGCAGATCTGTCGACTGCAGCCCTGCTGCTGGGCAAAGCAGCTCTGCTCCATGCTGGGGGTCAGCTGCAGGGGAGTGTAATGCACTGCGACAGGTAGCAAAGCCCAGGATTAACTGTTCTTTTTGTGGAGCTACTATGCAACCAGGTTTTCCTGGGCCTTTTTTCCCTGCTGGAAACTTTGTCAAAACCATTATGAAAGTGCCCAAGAGTTCTGAGCGTTTTTGCAGGTCCTGTTAAGCCAGGAGCCTCACAAGACAGATGACACAAATAGCAGCAAGAGCCCCCATCTGTGCTTGCATCTCCTCATGGTGGTCCTCTAAGCTGTAAGGCACAGCCTGTGACTTAGGAGGAGCAGGAGCTCTGGGCACAGCTTAATCAGTCTTGATTGCCTGATCAGGCTTAATTGCCTCATAGCCAGAGCCATCTCCTTGCTCATCCCTGCTGCCAGACTTCTGCTCTCCTCTCTCTTCCCACTCATCCTCGTGCTCCTTTCTGCCTCACTGCCTGATTGACAGTGCCACAGACCCCAGCATAACAGCCTCCCCCCTGCCAGATCGCTCTCTCCCCTGTAAGCCCTGCTCCCTCCTTTGCTTCACTTTCTCACTCTATCTCTCTGCTCCCCTCTCCCTTCTACTCCCTCTTTCAACACTGCATTGACAGGGTAGAGATGAAGGCAGCTGGAGAGGCAGGTTTTCTTGAAGCTCCCGTTCCTCTCTAGGGAAGAGAAAATAAAGCTTTAGGAGGCAGAAGAGGTAGCCAGAAAGACTGTTTAAGTAATGATCCAACGACATTTGCAATGGCAGCTCCAGCAAAAATGCTGCTGCCTGCAGTTCTCCTGCCCTGGGGGTGCTATCAGAGCTGATGTGGCCTGGCTCCATGACAGGCATTGATTAGGCCTGTGCCATCCTCTCTCTGTCTCCCACCATCAGCCGATGCTGCTACCGTGAGTCACTTCAGCTCTTGGCTACACTTCCTGCTGAAAGAGGGAACGGCTCCCAACAGGAGTGATTCACCGTGCCTCGCCAGCCTTCTTTAATCTGCTTCCAGTCAGATCACCTCGGAGTTGGAGCACTAGAGCAGAGCACCTCCAGTGCTTTCACATGCCCTCGCTGCAGAGCTACTGTCCTCCTCGCTGACCTCCTTTAGACCTCCCAGGTTTGTGCTGTTAACGATTCACTACATTCTTATGATTCTTCCCTCCTCAGTCAGTAATAAACTGGTTCAGTTGCAGATCTAGGGACTGCGGTGTTGATAGGGGTTCAGAGCTTGGCTGGAACAGGGCTGCACGTCTCTAAGTTAGGAACCACTCTCAGTCCTCATGTGAGCTTGGAGATCATTGTCCTCTGGAGCCAGATAAGCTGTTAAAGCCACCCTGCCAGAGCCAATTAACACAGCTAGGTACTTTTCCAAAAGCAGAGAGGTTTTAGCCTGTATGTTCAGGCCAGCTTCTGCTCTGAGGAATCACATTCTGCCTCACTGTGCTCGAAATTAGCCTTGAGCTAAGGCATTGTACTTTGTGTGTCCAACAAGCAGAGTCAGTTACCACAGCTCAGCTGACGAGCAGTAATTCATTAAGCCTCTGTAACTCAGTCACTGCAATCACCCAGTCTTAACAGGGCCAAATATATTCCCGCTGTGATGTCACAAGAGTACAAAATTCCTCTTTAAAATAAAAGTTGTCTGTTGTTGCTCAGCCCTGATAAAGCTTCAGCTCTTTGTCATCTATCCAGACCAGCAACCTGTCTTTCTAAAGTCTGGTTCCACCTGCATAGCCCAGAGTTGTACCTACCTAAGGAAAACAGGTGACTTAGATGAATGCAAACCTCTCTCTTGCACAGACATGTGATCAAATGCAATTGAATTGTGGTTGCTCAACAAATAATTGCCCTTCAGCTGAAGCAACATCACCATTGTGTACATGCTTGTAACTTGCCCAGCTCCTTCACTTAACTTACGCAATGTGAGAGCCTTAGTTAAGAAACTGATGCCTGCTGAACTAATCTAAACCAGCTAGGGCTCCTGAGCCCCTGCTTGGACAATCGCTGCTGGGCAGTTTGATGTGTTACTTGTACTGTAGTTTCTTTTCTCTTTATCCAAAGAGCCAGTTTAATTCCCCTCTTGCAGGCCTTTTAACTGTAATCATCTGGCTTTGCACTGACATGACCAGAGTACCTGCACTCAACCCCTTTAAACCAACTTTTTCTCATCCCAAGAAACAGCCCTTGCTGTAGCAATATATAGCATCAGCTTTGTATGCCAGTTGAACTAACCAACCAGTGGCTTTTCAACTAACTTTAATTAAACTGCTGTAAATTTGCATGTAGAATGACCTCTGTGGATGTGTTGCAAGAAACCCTTCACAAGGCAAACAAATCCATACCTTTGATAGAGAAAGCATGCGTGCTTTTGTGGTAGGCTGTGGTCCAACTGCATGGAAGGCGTTATAGAGAAATGTGTTGGGTTTGTTGGTTTTTTTCTTTTCTTTTTAGCTGGCGTGGAAGAAAAGAGAGGATAGTTTCCAACAGGGAGGATAAAACAGTACAAATTAAATCCATTCTCTGGCCAGTGTAACAATTGCAATTTCCTGCTATTCCTTGGAAGCTGTACAGCCCAAGAGGGAGATATTTCAAGACCGGTGTGTCAGGGATAGAAGCGCATGCATCTGGTTATTTTTAATGGCAACTCTGTCCCTAATTTTCACTGCTGGCCTTGATGAAATGCCAGCTCTGCTTCATTAACCTTTTGTCAGTATGGCAAAGAATAAAAGGTGGTTCACAACATTAGCACCTAAGATAAAGCTCCTTTTCCCATCAACCTCTTGGAGGTCCTTAGCTATAGCAGCTATAGCAGGCAGAGTTTTGGGAAGAGAAGGGAAAGAAGGTGGTAAAAAAACCCTCTATGAAGGTTTGTGTAACAGAATCTATACAAGTCTTGTATCTGCAGTCTTCATTACTGTCTGACGTGTGTTAGAATCAAGTTTCAATCAAGGTAACCATTTTCCTCTACGAGCCAAGAAAAATATTGGGTTTATTTTCAGACCATTAAGAATAGTCTCTCAGAACAGCCCTGTTTTCCTTGCTTCATATGGGCTGCTAAAAAAAAAAATAAAAGAAAAGAAAAAGCACAATTTCACAACCATGGCAGCTGTGAACTACACATGGGTTAGACCCCAACAAACAAAATCTTCTCTGTGCCTTGGAAGAGCTTTCTCAGGGCCCGAGACTTAATCCACCACCACAGCCAAAGGATTAGTGCTCTAGCGGTAGAGCTGGGCAAAAGGCAGAATTTCTATTCTGTGAGAAATGCGGTGGGTTTAGGGTGGGAAGGGGGAGAAAACACAAAGTCGAACTTCTTCCAAGCTCTTGTTTGTAGTGGTGTCAGCCCTAACAAAGCAGTACAGTGCAGCTCTGGCCTCCTCCTCCCTCCATCTCCTGCTTTGTAGCTATGACCAGTTCCTACCAACCACAGTCACTGTCACGGCTGCTACCTCCTCCCTCAGCTTTTTACAGAAATATAATCCATCACTGTGAGCCTTGCTTGTGAGACAGCAGTCTGAACAATGTGTTCAGTCCGGCTGGTGGCTGCTAGATTTGGGAAGGCTCTTGGTAGTGCTGTAGCTGCTGCATAGCTCAGCACAGCTCTTGTGCACCCAGAAGGCTTATTTCAGAGCCCCAGTTTCCAAGTGGTGAAAGGCAGAGCTGTTTGCTTTCTGGGCTGCAGCCTCAGGAGGTTTGGCTTTAGCTTATCATGTGAGATCAGGATCACTGCTTTTAAAATGTCAGCAGTGAGCTGTGGAGCAAAAGGATAGGGGGGGGAAACCTTGCCCAAAATTTAGGCACAGAAGAAAGTCTTGGGGCTCTGAAGTTTGCTGGGTGATGGCCTTTCTCTGAAAGCCTCTCAGTTCTCTGCCAGGTCCCCGTCATCTTGCACTGAGGCCTCCCACCGAGGGATGGCTCACCCAAGTCAGTGCTAGGCTGGCCAAGGGGCTGCCACCACATTGGCTGACTGGGAGCACTGGCTTACGCTGCAGGCTGGTACCAGCAGAGCAGAAGGGACAGGTAGAGCCGTACTAGATACAGTGTCCTCCATGAAGGCCTGTAGTCACCAGCAGCTCTGGGGAGCACCACCACCTTGCCAGTGTGGTTCAGGAAAATCAGGGCTGGATGTCTCCGGTGACTCAGAGGCCACCATACAGGGGGACCTTCACCTGAGGGGAGAGTTTACGCTATAAAACCAGAGGAAAGAAAAGGAGGAAGAGGAGTGAGGACAGAAATCTCCAAAACCTTGGCTGGTCAGGGTGAGCAAAGGCATAGGCTTGGTGTGCTCCTGAGCCAGACTTGCTGCATGAAGCAGAGCTCTGCCAGGCTTCTTGTTGCTGAGGGTCTGCTCATCAGGACAGGCATCCAGATAGCCAGAAGAAAGGGCTTTTCTTTTCAGGCAGCAATTGTGTCTCTGCCTTTGCAGGGGATGGAGTCCCGTTTGCTCCGGGTGCCTCCAGCACATACGGAGCAGTTGAGGACAGCACAGCCCCTTTGGCACGAGGCTCTGGTTTGGTACCTCCTCGGTGCTGCAAGAGCCATGACACTGCAGCACGCATGCCTGCCAGGCCACCAGCTGCAAGCCACTTGCAGAACATCCTGGGGATGAGCATAGCAGAGAGCTGAGGGAGCCCCAAGCTGAAGGCTGCTTTCATTGCTGCACAGAGGACTTGTTAGAAATAAGTTCTTGTAGTGGAAGCAATCCAAGGCAGGGGAAAGTGAATTGCATTAAATATTAAGACTGGAGATGCTGGAAATATGGATTCTTTAAGCAATGCTATAATCCTAGCTTCAGCTTCTGACATGTTTCACATCTGAATACTCCCACCCTAACTGCATAAAGCAGCAGGGCTCTATTGCATGCCCAGGTCAGGGTAAACTGCAAGAAATGGCTTCCACTCAAGTGCAGCCACCTCCAGAAGTGGCCCTGGACTGGCCAGTACTTTGCATAGAAATAAGTAACCAGCCTGGTGTCTAGTCTGGGAAGGAACCTGGTGAAATCCTTGGAGTCCCACCTGCTTGCACTATAGCTCAGTGCATCCAGTTCTTGTGATTTGTCTTGTCAAACTGAAATGGGGACAAGTGCAGAGATGGGTACTAATTTATTAGAAAATCCACCAAGTAAAAGCAATTGGCTGGAAGCCGCCTTTCCTGCAAACCAGAACATTTCTTGTCCACAACATGTAGCACATTCAAAAGCAATGCCAGCACACAAAACCCAGCAAGTAGAGGCCTGTAATTTCCCTTTGCCATCTCTGGGTTACTGGCATTGAGTGAACGTTTCATAAGTTTCATTATGGTCTCAAACTGCAAGCCAGGTTCTCCAGGACATCCGCTGTAGGCAGAAATTTGGGCAAAGAAAAAGAAAGAAGTTCCTGTTTGTAGAGCCTGGGCTGGGTCTTGCGTTGAGGTTTGAGAGAACCTGGGCCATTTGGGTGGGACCTGCTGAAGCTAATAGGCTGTGTATGGTTTGGATTCAGATCTTGGCAAAACTCAACTGCGACCTTGAAGAGCACGTCTTACTCCGTAAGTCTGGAAGACCATTCCTGAAGTTCACTAAGGAATACAGTGAAGAGATGGGTTTGAAGATCAGCAGCTCCCAGGCTTGGTCAGTAAGGGAAAGCCATAGCTGTTGTTTTGACCTTTCCTCTCCCTGTTCTTCTGGCCCTGGTTGCAGATCTCAACTCTTCACAGGCCCAGGTAGTCATCCATGGAGATGTGGGATTATTCTCTGTCCTCAGAGATATGGGGCTGTTCCCAGCCCCTAGAGAGGGAATAATCCCCTTCTACTCATTGTACACCAAGGCAGCAAACTTGAGTTTGGGTGGGGCACGGTGTTACCTTGAAGCAAAATCCCAAAGCTGCAGCAACAGGGTCTTATCAGAATTGGCATGTCAGGGCAGACAGACAAACCATAGCAGTCTCCCATCAGAGCATTCTTCAAGGCTGAAGTGACCAGCTGTAAAAAGCATCCATCTAGCATCTAGCAAGGGATGCATATGTGAAGATGTGTACATCATCTTGGCTGGAAGGATGTTTTTCTCATAGGCTGAAAGTAACAAAGAGGATTAATCTCAGGAAAAAAACTGGGGCACTCTGTTGAAGTGGGTTTTCATCAGCCTTTTACTATTGTGTGCGTATCTCAGGTTTACTAATGATTCAAATGAAAAGTAATCAGGAGAAGTGCTTGGAGAAGGAGATTTTCCTGTATTTATTTTGGATGCATGACCAGTGGAAAAATATCTTCCCAAGCATTTTGCTTGGCGATGTGGCCTGTTTCATTTGGAGAACAATTGATGGTGATGATGAGTGGTGTTAGATGGGATCACTGTTCGACAGCTTCTTGACTTGCCTGCAAGTCAAAGCAGCAAATTCCATGTGACTGCACACGTGTGCCGAGGAGCGGGTGGGGAGACAGAGGCCACAGACAGGCTGCTTGACATATCCGATCCGGTCTTCACCAAACTTTTACCAGGCACAGCACAGATTGTTAACTCATCACCTGGTTTTCCAGCACTGTCTTGCTGTGCTAGTCCTGAGTGGTTTGTTGACTGTGCAGTCTGCAGTTTGATGAGATACCCCCGGACACTCACTGCCCTCAAGTTGTGAGTGAACTGTGGAGGTTGGTCTGTTAGTGGAGAATTTGCCAGTAGCTCTGTGCATGGTGCATTACGTGCTTATGGGAGCAGACTGCTCCCACTGACTTTCTGTTTCCCAAATACAATGGGCTATATCCTCATGCTATGAGGATGCCCATCCCTGATGCTACCCTGGCACCATATTCACCCCTTTCCAGAACAGCTGTACCAGCTGTAGCTCCCCATCCCTTCTCTCCTCCAGGTGCAGGAAGGATGAAGGGAATAGTATGCAGAAAACCATCCTGTCCCTTAGCTCTCTGCACTGGCAGTTGGCAACTCTCAGCAGAAGGACAATAAAGAAGGTTAAATCAGTGAAGACTATTTGTCTGTCTTCATTTCTGAAAAGGGAAATGCCATCTGCCACATTCATTCTCTCCCTCCTTTGCTGAGGGCTTCTCCAAGCAATGGCCTCTGGTCTTGGTGGCACAGGGGATAAATCCAAAGCAACTTTGCTGAAGTCTTCAGAATTGCTCCCAGGGTAACTGAGATCAGAGCAGGGGCCCCAAGAGTTTCCTAAGCTTCACAGCCATAGCCGCAAGGCAAATAAAATGAGATTAACCAATTACAATTAAAATGAGAGAGAACTGCTTTTGACAGTAATTTTGAATTTCCCCTAAAACCACTTCCAGCTGTGACCTCTGACTCACACAGCGTTCGCCTGAGATCTGCCCCTGGTTGTTTGTTATAACTGGTGCTTTCAAGGACGTTCAGTCCTGTCTAACAAGAGGTTTCCTAGGCAAAAAAAAATAAGAAGTGAAAAATGGAAGAGGAACTAACACAGGGCATCCCTGCAGCGAGGCCCAGACATGAGAGCCCTTCCAGCCAGCAGATGAGAAGAGCCAGGCGATCTCCAGTGAATGAAGCAGGGCAGTACTTGCATGGAATTCCCCCAGGCTGGGGGAGCTGTGTTGCTATCACACAACTGTGAATCTCATTCTGGGAATAGTCATGCCGGTGTAGAACAGATCTCTGCTCCCACATGGTAGCTGGCTATGCACAGACCTTGCCCTTGCTTTGAGAAGAGAGCAAGGCTGTGTCTACAAGATTGGAATTATTATAATTATTCTTATCTAGAGAGATCAAAAGGTTTGTTATGCAGCAGTGTCACACAACTGGCTCTCATCTTAAGAGCATCCAACCCTTTCAGACTGCTTAATTCTTTAAAATGAGTAGGTGTTTTTGGCTCATTCTTTGGCCTGTGCTACCATCCTCTAGCAGAATTTCTCCAGGTGCTGTTCAGAAAACAACCCTAGAGGAGAAAATTTTGAAAGATTAGTGAGGGAAGAATAATACAATTGGGTGTGGGTTTTCACCCAAATATTATCAACAATCTGCAGTCTTCTTAATTAGCAATCTTCCTCTTCCCATCAGGAGACTGGAACTTCTCTTTGGACAGGATCAAAGAACAGCACTTTCAGCAAATCCTCCTCTCTGTTCAAAACAGTGCCAACAGCACTCACAAGATTCAAGGCTCAGCTCTCTTTGGACAAGGGTGTTTTGCATTTAGTTAGAGAATGAACGTTGGAAAAAGAGGAGCCGGGACTGCGGTCTTTGTTAGGAGATGCCTGTAGATTTCTGCATGGGTTGATAAGTGAATAGCCTCCATTGCCTGCATCATCTGTGTGTGCACAGGCCATGAGCCATTTACGTGCTGCATTTCTGCCATTCTGGCATTTCCACATTCAGCCCAGGTGGAGGATGTGCCTAGCAGAGAAGTGGCTGGGGACATGAGGTGACACACTTTGAACCTTCTCCATCATGCAGTGGGCAGGCTCGATTTCCCATGCTGCAAGGAAACAGGGCTATGAGAACAGTGGCTTGAGGCAGTGATCAGGAGTGTAAAAATGTATTTTACACTTCTACTCTTTTACTCTTCAGGCACAGAAGGTGAGAGGGAGAATAGAGATAAAAAAGAGGGTGCATCCTTTTAAGGCTGAGTTACCAAAGTCAGACAATGTATTAGATTATTTATACTGTGATCTGCCAACTTTGAAAGCCTTCCAGATGCTGTAGCACTCCACTGTTGATGTCAGTGCCATAGTCACCTTTCTTTCTAATTTCCTTTGTCATTAGTGATTTTAAAGGGAAGTGCTATCTTTTAGAGATGAGGTCTGAAAGCAATTTTGGAAACAGGAATGCTGTTTATTACCCCTACACCAGTTATATTTATTTAATTTGAAATAAATTAAATGGGTTTCAGTGCTGTCACACCTGGGTGACTTTCAAAACAGTTTTGTGTAAGCAACTCTCTGCCCACACTCAACGCAGTCTAGTATCTTTGCATCTGCAAACACCATTGTTTGTTTTCTAAAATACCTGAGTTTGCATCTGAATTGCTACAATCTGTTCTTCAAAACTTCTTATGATGGAAGTTTTCCAATTCCCTAGGCAGCCCATCTCAAGGCTTTCTATTTTCTTTACTTTTCCTACAATCCTGTCTAAAACTCCCTTGCTATAAAGTAGGCTGATTTCTTCTTGCCCTTCCCAAGGTTCTGGAGAACAGTCGCTATCCCTTTTGCAAATATTGGAAAATCATTATCATGTTCCTCTCATTCTTCTCTCTCCTAGACTAAACAAATTCATTTCCTTCCACCTTTCTTTACAGGTCATGTTTTCAAAACCTCTTTATCATCGATTTTATTCTCTTTGCGCACACTCCAGTTAGTCTATTATCTTCCTTGAAATGTGCTACCCCAAACTGAGTGGATGGAGTCTCCCACTACAGGGCAAATCACTTTTGAATCCTTATCAGCTTCATGACATCCTGTTTTGAGTTGTAGTCTGTGCGGCCAGACAAAGCATTCCCAAAATGATTGGCCTTTTCAGCTATATCCTCTTTGGTGAGATTCAGGCCAAATCTCAGGGCACCATTAGATGGGCTCTTTGTCTTCAGTTCTGAGTCCCTCCACTAGGTCTCAGTATGTGGAGGTGCAGGTGCTCTTAGTTTAATTTTCACAAAGCAAATCAGAATGACAGAAAGCAAAACAAAAAAAGACATGTGTCTTAGTCCCTCTCTCTGCCCAAGTTCTCCCATTCATGGAAAAAAGTAAAAAGAGTGAGAAAAATATATCCTGGACACATTAAACAACCCTATACCTGCCTCATAAGATCTTGCAGCCCTTCAAAATATTTGCTTAATCTCTCAGTATCTTGGCAAGGCACACAGGTATTAGCACTCGCAGGTGTTCTTATCCATTGATCTCAAAATATTCTCCTCCTTGTTTTAAACATGGGAAGACTGAAGTGTTTGGAGGCTCAGTTTTCATAGGCAACAAAGATCCCCTGCCCCATTTAAAGTCAGTGGAAAATGTAGGTTGCAAGCCAACTGGAGAATTGGGCTTTAAGTGACATGCTGAGGTCCCCTTGAAAGTTAATACCAGAGCCAGGAGTAAGAGCCCAGGTTTCCTGAGTCTGTCTAGAGTCCGATGAGCAGAACCAGGCTGTCTCCCACCTGGTTCTATAAACGCACCAAGTGCAGCTGCATGATCAAACCCGTGCTCTAATTCCCCAAGTAAAACCTACTCGGTCGTGGCAGGCATCACAGCGATCTGGAGAAGAGTCGAGTTGATCACAATTTGCTCACTAACTAGAAATCTTCTTGTTCATCTAGTATTTGGTTGCAAGTTGCATAGCTGAAAAGGCTGTTAAAGAAAACAAATAGCACCTGCGCCAAGCCCTGCCATACTCCAGCAGTAAAAGATATTAATAGTTTCCATCTCTGTATTTCGCATGTTGGCTTGCCAAAGCTCACCTGCTCTGTGTGAAACGGGAGGTTGCTCAATGCTGGTCGCTGAACAAAAGGCTGGTCTGTAAAAGACAAATCTGGGGGAATTTTTTAAATTCCAAAAATAGACAGGGGGAAAAAATGTGCCAGCAAGATGGATCTCATTTCATTTCCCAAATCCCTCTGGTCTCCAGAGTTCATTCTTTGCTCTTAATGTTTCATGCTATGGCTTATTTTAGTCTCCTTAGTGGAAAGTTTAAAACATTTACTTAAAGGCAAAGCTTCAGCTGGCATAAACTGTCACAGTTCCCTTGGCTTGAGCTGCCTTAGCAGAGGAGCTGCCCTTTAGCATTTAAATTGCTTATTAGAAAGTGGAAAACTGCATTGCTTAAAATCATCTGCAAAGACTAAAGAGAAAGGAATATAAAGGAAGGGGGCACAGTGTGGATTTTAACTGAGAAAGTCTTTCCATATGGACAGGTGCAAATATGGAGCGCTCCTGACACACACTGCTCTTCAAGTCTTTCCTCAGATGTCCCTCCAAAGCAGCTGCCAGTGCCCGGCAGCCCTGAGGGGCTGCTGGTGCCACATCTTGCTTGGCAGAAGGAATGGAGGCTGGCAGTATCTCTTGCAGGAGGGTACAGGCAGCTGAACACAAGCAGTTTGGAGCACTGGAGCAATGTTAAATGGTCATGCCCAAATGGTGCTGCTTTGTGCCAGAGAGATGTGTCCAGAAGCACCAACAGGGTCCTAGTAAATGTCTTCCAAACTGTTGATTAATTGGCAAGAGGTCTGACTTGGAACGCGAGCCCACTTGCTACAGCCTTTGGGCCAGCTGGAAAGTGGCTGGTTTAGCTGAATGGCCAGGAGAGAGGCTCCCTCTTACACCTGGCAAGTGCCAATGCCCTGTCCAGGAGCCCTTCTACTTCCAAACTCCATCCACACTGCCTGTTTTAAGGTAACACAGTACTGCCATCGCTGTCTAGCGCCCCGTTCATCTCCATGTTCTGTTTCCTGCCTTGCTGTGCTGTTTTCTTTGCCTCTGGAGAAATATCTCATTTGGGCATGGGAGAGTGGTTCATGCATAAAAGCCTGTCTCAAAAGTATCATTGGTCCCTACTGAGTGAGTCCCTTTTCCTCCTCTGGCTCTTGCCTCCTGCATCAGTTTCAGCTCTCTCAGGTTGCACAACTGCTGCTCAAGCACAGCTCAGCTCCCACGTTGTCTCTCCCTGCTCTAGCACAGCCCTGGTGATCATGCAGGGGTAAAACAATACTGTCACAGTTGCCATTCAGCTCAGCATTTTTACAGGGAACATCTGCAAGCTCTTCTTTTTGTTCAGCACATCCTAAAGTGGAAAAAAAAAATAAATTAGCAAAGGTGCAATATGTTTTTCCTTACTGTCAAGTTTAACAAGCAACAGCCATCTGAGCTTCCATCGTTTTATGATGTTAGGTTCCTGCACTGGTCCCTCTGTCTTGTGCGTCCTGACTTAAATTGAACCCACCTCAGTGATTCTCCAGTAAATCACGTCAGCAAGTCCGTTCCAGATCGACACCAGCCTGACTAAGACCAGGGGAGACTGCCAAAGCCCAAAGGATGGGAACAGTTATTTTGCCAGCACCCTGACTGGATTTGTGTCTCCATAGGAATGCGTACACTTCCCTTCGCTTTTGCAATGGCACCAATGTGTTGACGAACTGCAGTGCTGCTATTTATCCCTTAATTACTCCCATGACTCACATTAAAGTAACAATTTTCCATAGAAACAAACACAGGCACTTGAACTGCTTTTATTTTGGAACACGATTCTGTACTCTGGGTTTTGAGGGTGGCAGCTCTGGAGACTGCTCCACGTTCCTGGTGCCAAGGTTTGCCAAAGTTAAGAGGACAGAGACTCACTGGGCACTCGCTTGCTCCAGGATGAGGAGGAAGGGCTACAGCCGCTGGACCACAGCCCACATGGCTGTACTTATTCACTACACTGTGATTTTGGGGAAGGTGGACGCTAAGCATAGCTCAGGACAGCAGGGCTCCTGTCTCTGGTAGTTCCCGGGTGTTCTCAGGACATGTTCATCTGCTAATGTTCTTGCCAGGACGCTCCCTCTGACCCATGGGCATCTCAACCTGGGATGCTGCTCTGTGTTTTCACTTGTCCCAAAAGGTTTGATCAGGGAGAGCAACAGGAGTGCCAGCCCTGGGTCTTATCTGGAGACATTTGACCTGTTCAGTGTGTTGTATTAATTACAGGTGCCACTGTTGAGTGGGATTTTCCCTGGATTAATCAGTTTTTTGAAATAACTAATGAAATAATTAGCTGGCAGATCTCAACTGCATCCTTTGGCCGTCAATTTTTATGTGGGGTCCTCATAGACTTTAGATCCTCTGAAGCCCTTTCCCTGCAGTTGATCCTTGGAAAGCAGTATGCATACTGAAGACTGGATGGTCAGGAGACTTTTTTCTTTTATAAACCTGCCTGACTTGTCTTGGCACTAGAGTTGTCAAAAATCACCCTAGTTCTGTTTATCAGTGGAGCCAAGAGAAACAGGACAGAGCCAAAACTGTTTGTTTTCTCTACTTATAGCTAACATTAGGTGTCCCTGGTGATGGTATCCCAGTGTATCCTCCTCCTGCAAGGCAGGAGCAGGGATTCCTTATTCCTCAAAGCTGTATGTTTATCCTAAAATCATCCAACAGAGGGATCCCTTCCCCGGCAGTGCACCCATGGCAAAGTGAATATCTCCATGTTGGAGGCTATTTCCCAGCCTCCCATAGCCCAGGAGGAGGGAGAATGGCCACACGCTCTCTCTTCCCAAGGCAGAGAATTGTAATGTCCAACTGCTGTACACAGAACTATAAACCAGACCATTCCAGCTCCAAAATGCTCCTAGCATCGTGGGAAAGGCAAGAGCGAGCAGGTGGATGGAGAGAGGAGGGATGTGGAAGCACAGGGTGATGAAAGCAGTGGCACTGTCACAGCGCCCAGGGCTAGGAGGTTGTCAGAGGTACCTGCTTCTCCTTGCGCTGGGTTTTGCTTCACAGGCTGGGCAAAGCAGGGCATAATGGAACTGAGGGAGCAGAGCCCTGGAAAGCTCGAGCGAGGCCAGCTCCAGGCAGGCAGTGTGATGCTTTTGCCACCCCACGTTTTAAGAGATATGATTTGATGTAGAGCCTGTTAGAGTTGGCTGGTAACTTGCTTACACTTTGTCTGTGCAGATAAAGTTGCCTCCATATTATACTTCTGTGCTCCCCACGTACACCCCCTTTAACTTTGCAAAGTGCAGTTTGAAGAAAAAACTATTTTGAAAGGCAGCTTTGGCTGTGCAGCCTTCCCAGGAAATGCCTATAGAAACTGTCTGTGCAGGAGACAGCTACAAAAGGAAGATGGGGGAGGGGGGCAAAGCCCAACAGACCTGGATTCTTCTCTGCAGCTTCTTCCCCTCCACTTCCTCAGGGCTGTTGGCTGTCTCTTCATTTTGCTTCCCAGGCCCCACACGTTACCAGTGCCTTTCATGAGGGCTTGTCAGCCTCCCACCATGCCTGAGTTCCATCAAGTCTCTTCTCCTCTGAAGAAAAAACTTGTAAGGGCTCAGTAGCCATGACTGAAGCCAGATTTTCAAACAGGGCCAGCACTTAATAAACCGCTGGGCTTTTCTGAAAGCCTGGCTCTGAGGAAATCCTTTATTTTCTTTCTTTTTTTTTTTTCCCAGCACACTGGAGTTGAACTAGGACTGAATCGGTAATACAAACATTAGGCTGAATAGGCTGAATATCTCTTCCCTAGAGGACTGCTCTCTTTGTCTGCCTTCTTTATCTCTGCCAGGGTGCTGATAACCAGCGTGCGCCTTATGGAGCACGTGGCGGAAATCCTGCAGGACTGATGGAGCCCCATTCCATGGAGATTTTCAACCCAGGCTGCAGAAAGTGTTGTGCAGGACAAAGTCAGAAACAAGCTTTTGGTGGCAGAGAGAGGGATGGAGCAATCGAACAGTTCTTCCAGCAGGCAGGGGTGTATTTAGCCCCTGCCTTGTACCTAAACACCTGAAGTTTCCAGGCATGAGGCCAGGATTTCAACTTCAACTTAAATAAGGGTGATTTTCATCCAGTCAGGGAGACAGAATAAAGTGTATCAGCTCCCTGAATGTAAGGAGAGCTACCTGTGTGAATCAGCTTTGAATAACAGAACCTGCAAAGCACCCACCAGAGAAGGACCAGGGCAGGAGCAGACAGGACAGGAGAGATGCCAGGTAGGGCCCATCATCTCCTTTCTGTCCCATGCATGACGGCTGTTAATCGTGGGACAGGTGCTGTTTGACTGACCACAGCACAGTGTCGTGGGGGCTCTTCCCATGGGTGCAGGGATCCATGCAGGTACAGCAGCATCACTCCAGGGAGAAAGGACAGACAGAAACAAAGGAACTAAAAAAAATCTCCATTTCTCCCCCATTAAAATCTTCCCAATTCCTGTGTCCTGTCACAGGATTATTGCCTTGACTTGCCTCGCACATTTGCCAGCGGCAGATTCTGCTTTCAACACATGACTTGAAAATATTTACCATTTTTTGAAGCAAGAAGGCAGAGAGGTCTCCCTTATTCATTCTCCTTCTCCAGATTCAACAGAGGACTTTGTCTGAGATGTGAAGCACCTTCACACCTCTACCTGAACCGGACTATTTAACTTGAACAGTCAGACCCCAGTATCCCCCATACCAGGAGGTGGCCCTGCCAAGGCCCTTGTTCTCCCAGGATGTAGAAACATCTGCAAATGACATCTACCAAAGTTTTCTTTTCCCTAGAGGTTGGTGTGGTGTGACACCAGCAAGTGGTTTGTGTTTTCACAGGTAGGGGCTCCAGTCTTGTTCCAGAAAAAGAGCTTAATTACTTCTTGCATTTCTCCTGAATCAAGGACATCTCTTGAGCCCAGCAGCTTCAAAGACACGTCCCCCGCACTCTATCATAACAACATTTAGAAAGCAGTTTGAATTTCTTCCAGCTGGCATCATGTTACAGAGATCCCTATCAGCAGCCGGGAGGAAAGAATTAGCAAGAAAAACAAGTGTCTCTCTGAACTTCAGAAAGAAAAAGAAAATGCAAAGAAAAAGGCCATATAAAAAGCATAGATTTAGCCCAGTGGTATCCAAATGTGCTCTTTTCCTAGGGTTGGTTGAGGCGGAAAGGAGCCTAATGATTGGATTTTTTTGTGTCAGCTGGAGACTTTGAATGCTAATGGCAGGATTTTATTGAAGCCCAGATGCATTTGCACAGGTACTGTCTATACGACCTCCCTCCCAGCCTGTGAAAATGAGCACCTAATGTGAGTATTAACACAGGCAGGAGCGTGTGCCTGTGGAAGTAGGGAGTCACCAGAGCAGACGAGCCAATGCACATGGAGTTTCAAAGGCATCTGCTTGGCTCTCCATGCCAGACTGCTTTCATGTCCCCCAGGGGACTGCTTGTGACTCTGTTCCCCCAGAAAAGCATCACAAGTTGCAGACTTTTCGCTTTTACCAGGACATCAAGCAGTCGGGCTCAGGGCAAGCAGTGGGAAAGCCTGGAACAGGCAGCTCCCTGAGTAGCAGAGAGCTTCCCACACCCAAGACTCTCCCCAAATGTCCGCCAGTTGGTTTTGTTGTGGTTATTGCTGAGCTGCCTCCTCTTGTGTAGCTGTCCTCCACCCCAGCTCAAGCCCTGCAGCCATCCTCAGCATCTTTCCTTTGGTATACAGACTGACTTGCTGACATGTGAACAACTCCTTCTAAAGAACAGATACCCTCCATTTCAAAGAGCAAAGTCCCTCGGGCAGCTGGGGAAAACTGGCAAAGGACGCAGACTGAATTTGGTTTTGCTTTGCACTCCCTGTGGTTCTTCACACGAAGAAGCCAGTGGCATGAGATGGGCCTTAGGGACCAGAAGTTGGTGCCTTTGCATGTTAGAAACCATTTCCGTTAGTAAGCCTTACAAGCACTGTCTCTGTTTTTGTATTTGTGATCCCCACGGTGCTATTTTCCTGCCTTTCCCAATACTTTCTCTTCTTGCCTATTCAGCCTGCTGATGGGCCAAGCCTCTTAACTGGCTCTCTTCAAAGGAGGGCATTATAACATAATGCCATCGCTTCTCATACTGTTCTTTTCTCCAGCAAATTTTCATTATGATTGGAAAAAAGTCTGGCAGCTATCACCCCTGTTCTTTGATGACCTTTGGTTGGTTATTGAGCTATTACTCATCATTTAATTGTCTTCACTTCACTTCTAAGTAAAAAGACAGATGCAGAGATAGATGGATGGATGGATGGATGGATGGATGGATGGATGGATGGATGGATGGATAGATAGATAGATAGATAGATAGATAGATAGATAGATAGATAGATAGATAGATAGATAGAAGGATAAAGAATGGGGTGAGCCATTTGTGGTCATGACTGGCCCAAGTCAAGTTGGAAGAGGTTGGAAATTGCATCGAGCTGCACCAATTTATACCTTCCAAAATACTGACTTGCTCTGATGGTGAAACGTTTCTCACTACCAGAACTTGATCTATTATTTGCTTGGGTTTCATGTGCAGTTAAAGGAAAATTCACAAGATGCAATTTAAATAAAAGTTTAAAATCAACATTTCAGCTTCTAAGAGTCAAAAAAGTGAACTTGAGCATATGTAACCTCAGAGACAAACCTAATCTTCCCCTCTTGCTGAGAAGATTCACTTAGCAACAGTGAATGGGGCTTTCTTCAATTTGCTTTATCCTGTGTGTATTTAAGATAACCCTTTTTTTCCAGAATTTCATTTAGCTACTCATACTACAAACACAAGGACAGATGGTCACCAGATCAAACTTAATCAGCATTCTGTATGCTGGATTTTGTGCTTAGAAATTCATCTGGTTCTAGTAAAACATAGTCTGAAACCTGCCTGATGTTTAGCTCAACCACAGAATTGTATTAAATTTCTAAGCCTCCCCATCCTCACAAGAGATTGAGAAGGGAGCCATCAGGCATTTTTAAAAGGGGTTGATTAGGAGTTTAATTATCAGAGATCAAAATTTGCTCTGTTCCTGTGTCTCACTGGAAAACAGCATTTTTAACAGAGGACTGCAGCCAACCTTACCAGTTTGTTCTTCTTGAAGTTCATCACAGGGCTAGATCCAGCCCTGGAGAAAGAGGATGCAGTTTTGTTTACATCCCCTTACACTGCACTGAATTCAAGGTCTAGACCTTGGCAGTCCACCCTCGGTCAAGGAAATTTGAACTATTTTCCCACAGCTTCTTCTCATTCCTCTTCTTCCTCAGGCTCTCCCCTTTTCTGTTTCCCATTACTGTTAGCCTAGCAGGGCTGAGCTCCGCGCAAGTGCTCCCATCTCAAGGAGTTGATGTTACATAGACAGGACAAGAAACCAGCTCTCCCAGGGCCAAGGCCCACAGAGAAGGGCTTTCAGGCTTTATCGGCCTTTTAGGCTTCTACATGCCTATCAGCATGCAGATATCCAGGTGCATTAAAAGACATATCAAAGCCTCCTTTGCCTTAAAGGAAGACAAGGTTTCACCATGTGTCCATAAATCCCCTGTCTGTCCTTCAAGCTGGTGTGGTGATCTTTTTGGCTTCTTCAAAACCACTCTGCTATTTTATCCCTCATGCCCCTGTCTGTTAGAGACATGTATACTGCTGCATCAAACTTCGCTGCCTTTATTTGTATAACTGTGGCATGGGGCTGACTGGCTAGAACCCAAAAACCACTCCAAATGGCACAGAGGCGACAGCCATCTGTGTCCTTTTCACATTTGGTTTCATTGTTTTAGGATTAAATCCAACCACTGCAACCTACAGTAACTCTAGACTTCTCAAGGCTCAGAGCTTTCCATATAGCACGGTCTGTGGTTTCACTGTGGAGAAGCAAACCTGGAAAAAAACTTGTTGGACTGGATCAGAAGTATTTTAGTTAGTGCAGCAGGAGCTGCCAGTGGTGAAAATAGCACTCCTGGAGCATGAATGAACGGAGTGGTGTTTCATTCTGTGCTCGTTAGACAATTTAAGCCTAACTCGGCATTATGGTTGCACTGGGCAGTTTGCTCTTGAGATGTATTTCCATTGCCACGTAATAAATATAAATGCTCTTTATAAGATATCCATGGATGGAAAGCATCTAGTTGTTGCTAAGGGTTGTTCTGATGATGTATATTCAAAGCCCTCCTGTTTGGCATTAATTAGCACAATGTACTATTTTGCAATTTCCCAGCACAGACACATCCAGATTCCTGCTAGGAATTGGAAGTGGTGTCACCCGCCACCCACTCTCCACCCAAACCAGACAGCACTGAGACAATCCCTCTCTCACATAAAGCTTCTGTCTCCCCAACAACTCCATGGCAGGAGGTATGAGGGGCTGTGGAGGATGCAGGAGTTTTTTGTGTTACAAAAGCAAGCCATTTCTAACAGGCCTGAGGCTGGGATCTTCATGAAGGTCTCTCCCATGGGTTCCACAAGCCAAGTGCCATTAGCTGGGGGCAATCAAAAGCGCTTAATTTGGCGTGTGGGCTGGTGTATTTCTGATGTCCAGGTTCAGGATTGCTGTTTTCAGAAAGGTGATGCCCAGAAAAGCTCAGACCCCTGAGGGTCTGGCGGGAGCTTGTGATCCACACACTGATTTGAACTCTTCACGTCACAGCACTGGGAGGAACTGATGCAAACCATTCCCTTATGTGCTTCCCGTTTCTCTGGGCTTGGTTGCTGCAAGCCTGTTACTGCTGCTTCTTAACGCAATACTAAGGACAGTGGATATGAGGTACTATGGAGGCTGGATTCTGCCCCTTGCTAAAGACCAAAAGAAGGGGATACTTGCACTTTTTCTGCCTATTTTGTCCCTGCTAGGTGTTTGAAGAGCACTTGCTACCAGCCCCAAGCTGCAGAGATAATTAAATACTGTACCAACCAAAATGCCAAAACATGAAAACTATTGTGTTTCAGTGATACTGCATGGAACATAACATAGCTAAGCATGTAATTAGGAAAGTACCAGACTACACTCTTATGCTTCTTCTGCTTAGACATCCCACCATGGATAGTTTGCCCTGCTGTTCATGGCTTCTCAGTTCCTTGCACTGGGCAGAGAGTGCTTTTTCCACTGACTTTGGTACACTTTGGAAGGCTATTTTATGCCTTCAATGTAAAGGTTCTTGCCTCATGTAAGGACTATTGGCCTCTGAGCTCTGCTGAAGCTGTTCCTTCTGTGTTAATCTCTTACACAATAGCCATCCTCTCAAGCAGGCTACATGGTATGAAGCATTTCCTGCGACTAATGCATCATTGTGACATTGTGAAGCACCAACAGGGCATGGTTACAGCCCTGCAGCCAGCCCTTCTGAGTGCCCATCACACCCACCATGGAAGACGGCCACCACTGGAGCCTGCCGCCAGCAACACCATCCCCACAGCACCAAAGTTCCACTGCAACTCAGCCTTTCCCAGCACCACGGGTTTTGCATGTTTTCCCCAGTGCTGTAACAGGCAAGCACCAGTTAATTTTCTTTTTTAATGCCTCCAGCCTCCCTCCAGATAAATTTATTTTTTTAACTCAGAAGTACATTTGCTGCAAGTCAGATGCCAACAACTCCCAGTGCCAAGAAGATGCACTGCTCCTTCTGCTTGTTCTGTTTTCCTGTGAACTTTATCAGTTTTTGCTTGTTTCTCCGTGACCTTTGGAGCACATTCAAAGTCATCTGCCTTTTGCTTTGATTTAATTTCAGTCCACTGCATGTTGCCAGCTTATTTGTTGCCTATTTTTACACATCGCCAGCAAATCACCACCTCTTCATATTGTTTAGACAGTCATCAAATCAAGGCTTGCCAACTCTTTTTGTTAATGGGCTAGGAGGGATTGTTACACTGAGCTGGTGTGACCAGAAGGGGACCAGAAAGCTGCTTAATTCCAGCTAACAAATCTTTAAAGCCTAATGTGGGACTTTTATGGTTGGATCAGGGTCTGGCCTATGTTATGGACCCAAGGTCTGCCTGTATGTCTGCTGTACCTCATCTTTCCACTCATTAGCATGGCACTTCAGCTACCACAAGCGCTGGCTCCACTGTGCTGGAAATGTATCCCTTCAGTTGTTGCACCATAGATTTGGCTTGTGCTGGTTCTGGGATGGAGACAGTTTTTATTGTAGAGCTGGTTTGGACCTCCTGGGTCCTCTCCTACAGCTGGTCCCACTTACAAGCAGCCTGGGATCAATGGGAGGTGAAGGACTCTGGTGACTTGCAGTTCTGGTTATTCCTGATATGTTAGCAAGAGCTTGGATAGACATGGGAGCCTCAGGTGAGGTGCAGGGTCCATAAACCATGTTCAGGCTCAGCTCCAGAACTACATAGCCCACAAAGTCCTTCCATGCCTGGAAGGCTCCACATTTTTCATGTATTCCTCAGGAGAGCTATATTAAGGGCCATTTGTGGTGAACAGCAGGAGTACTTTCTCCATGACTTCTGTATGTTTTCCTGCACACTTGTCTGTGTTGCCTTTACAGCTCCAGGTATCATGCTTGATGGCTCATTTAAGACCAAGATTTCCTTTGTGGGCCAGAAGTAAAATCCGAATTTCTCTCCAACACACAGGACAGTCAGAAGGGGAAGGCATAGCACAGTTAATGAAAACCCAGGCTTGTCTGGGCACCATGGGCATCTCCCACTGCATCATTCAAGACCTGAGGTAGGTATTTATTTCTTGAAGCATAGACATTGTTTAAGTAGCTTTAAACTATTCTGACTCCATTTTCTCTGTATGAGGCCCCAGGTCCCTAAATAAGACAATTTAAAGAGATAAGTGCTTACTGGTCAGGTGTAACTGTGACGATTTTACACCATGCAGTGGGTGTAACATTTTCAAATATGGCCTACACACTTCTTGTGCTCTCCACAGAGGCCTACCTTTTGTTCTTTCTCATTTTCATAGAATCATAGAATCATTTGGGTTGGAAGGGTCCTTAAAGATTATCGAGTTCCAACTCCCCTGCCATGGGCTGGAACACCTCCCACTAGACCAGGTTGCTCAAAGCCCCATCCAGCCTGGACTTGATTGTTAGTTCCCTTCCCATAAATCACCAGAAGGAAAACCTGTTGATGTTCCACGTGAGGTGGGGAAAGCCAGTTGCAACCCTTAAACAAAAAGTAACCCACAATTAAAAAATGTTAGTGTAAACAAACCCAGTCTTTTCAAGTGCCCTTCTCCCCAGAGGCATGCCCTACAAACACTTTCCAAACAGGGCTCACCTGGAAAAGAAAGGCAGGAGCAGCACATTTACAGGTAGATGCTCAGGTCAGTGCTAAACCTAGTACAATCAGCTCTTGCCCTGCAAACATTCATTCCCTTGCTTAACGGCACAGGCAGTTGCTTAATGGCTCCCCCAGACCTGCACAGCCAAATTCTGGGAGAACTTTTATGTTCCTCCAGGCCATCAGGGCAGTCAAACAGGCTGTGGAGGTCAGGGATTAGTCCTGCCTTGACTTCAATATGCTCTTGAGCGTTACCCGAATCTCAAATGCACCATATCTGCAGTTATGTACCTGATCCAGACTGAAGCTTGTTTGCTTTCACAGCCTTGCAACAGCCAGCTCAGTTCAAGCTCGGTAACTTAATGTTTGCCAAGGTTTTGTATTTTGCATTGAGATCTTTGCTGCTGCCATCACCCGCGATGCCAAGTCAGCCCACACATCCTCCTGCCACCCATGGAGTCACATGCTCTGAGGCAAAGCCTGGTAATATCACATTTGGGGGTTACTGAGCTCGGAGAGGACAGCCACTCACACATCCCAGGGACCCTGGTGCAGCCAGACTGCACAGTTTAGTGTGTTGCAGGCACATCTCAAACTTCTCATGAAAGACTAAGAAAAAAGGCACCACCAGAACCCTGGGGCTAGAAAGAAACCTGGGACAGGCCCGTCTCTTACTGTTCAGTGCCCACGTGTGGCCAAGCCCTGAATCTTTTCCTCTTTTGCTTTGTTGCATCCAAGTGCCAGGCAAACTCTTTGCAAAGAAGGCAAGTGTCCTCTGCTGGCTGCAAGCAAAAAATGCATGTGGTGATACCCTGGCTAGGGACAGTACTGTAGTGGGGATGCGTTCTGTGGAATCTGTGACCTGACTTTGTTGTAAAGATGGGCAATAAACCAACTGTGAAATGGAGCTACAAGCTAGCTGCTTGCAGCATGAGCAAAGGAAGGGGGTCAGGGTCTCTGTGTCTTCAGGCCATGGGTGCAGGGCAGGATGCAGCCCTTCTCCTCAGTCCCATTGCTGGTGGGGAGCTCCAAGTGGGTCCCCCAGCACAGCCCAGATGGTGCCTGAGACGGTGGAGGCTGGAAGGGATGTACTTTAGAAGGTAGAGGGCAGCTGCACAAGAGGACCAGGAGATCAGAGGTGCCCGAGGCACAGGAGCAGAGCTCTTCACCCACACAAATCACATTCTGGGCAGTGTCGGCAGAAAGGACGTAAGAGCAGGGGCCAGAATCCAGCATGCGTTTGTTCTCTGGGTTTCTGAAATAATCCCTCAGAGATCAACGGGGTTTCACATCTTTCCCCATCTGTTCTTAATCTGTTCACTTGACAGATGCCAAACCACCATACCCTGTATGGAAAAACACAAAACAAAATACAAATCCTTATATCTCCTCAGGTTTTATTCAGAAATGTTCCCTGCAGCCTGGCTGTGTTCAGGAGTGTGAGGAGGCCCAGGGAGGAACCTGCACCTGGGACAGATCTGCTGTCAGCAGGGGTTTCACAGCAAGGCCCAGGGAAGGAGTGGCCAGGGCACAGGCAGTATCTGATGGAGCATCTTTGTGTTTTTGCAAACCGATGACTCAGGTTGGTGATTATCTGCTACTGGCACCCCTCTGCTGCCAAGAAGCCTCCCCTGACATCTCAGTCCTGCTATTCCAGACTTGCACAGCCAGGGATAGGTGGGGCAGAGAGATGGGAACTGCCTCGTTAGAGGTCACAGAGCAGATTGGGGCCAGAAGGAAAACCAGTATCCTGAACCTCCCAAAGCCTCCAGTCGATTGGTGAAGCAGCCCGTTACCCCAGTGTTAACTCAGAGTTCAGCCCTGCAAAATCTGTTGAGGATGTGAGGAACAGCATATTAATGGTACCCATGAATACTTTATTTAAGGCTGAGACTTAGTGACTACAGTACTGTCATTATCATTTCTAATAATAAATAATACAGGATAATTCCCAACATCTAAAATTATTTTACGCTAAGCTGTTCCCATCCTCACCTTATTGATCAGAAGGTCTTAGTGTTTGCACCATCTCATACAGTAAATAGATTTTAACTTTCTTCTTTCCAAGTACTGAAACTGACTCTTTTTTCAGGACACTGCCATGTAATTTACAGCTCTATCACCAGCTCCTTAATAGTTGCCAGGTTCTTTGAAGTCCTTTGAAAGTGAACACAATAAAAAAATAAGAGTGGAGACTGACCACAAGTTTCATGGCTGCAGATTCCTACGTGCCTTTTTTGGTCTTTTCAGCCAGCTAATGGAAACCAATTCTGTATCTTCAAGGCTAAATGATGAGGTTTTAGAGTTCCCCTGACTAGTAACAACAGAGAATTGATACAGGTCTACAGCAGCCAAATGCCAGCACATCTCTACATGGAAGGGGGAGATCTCTTCTTTGCATATCATTTGCTTATCAATCCTGCAAGCCTGAAACCAGGTTTGAAACAGTGGCAGTTAAACACCAGTGCCATTTGACTGTTACCCCAAGAACTGGGTATTTCTATGTGGCTTGGATGAGCAAAAAGGAAATCTGGGAAAAGATTCAGCAGCTGTGATAGAAGAGGGAAAACGGCACTGTCTTGGGCTGTTAGCATCACAGCATACTCTGTTCTGTTCAAACACCGCTTCACACCAGCCCAAGCCTACATTAATTTAATAAATTAAAACATCCTGTGCCTCCCCACTTTGGCAAAGGTAGAATTTCGGGCGAAGGAGATCTCCTTTGCTTATTTTCCATGTTTTGCCAGTATCCCCTAACCCCTTGAAATGTCAAGAGAAAGATCACAACGGAGTGAAATGTAATCTCAAAGAGAAACACAATATTTTTTAAAATGTCCTCACAGCAGCAACCATAATAAAAATATAAACCTGAGGTTTGTAAAAATCTAGCAATAAAACCACAGACATCTTTACAACTCCCAGATACACAGTGCTCCCCAGCAGCAAGCACAAAACCCTCCCAGATGCTGAGGAACAGGCCTAATTGTTTTACAGCCTGCAAAAAAAAAAGAAAGGCCACACATGACACTAATTCACAGGTCATTACCAGTCACCATCAGGGAAGATAAAACAAAATCTCTTCATTCTTCCTCACCTAGAGACCATGGAGCACCTGAGTGGAATGCTACACTCACGAGCAAGTGTGTGTTTTAGGTTTATAAAACAAGCTCAGATCTTTGTGCTGTTTCCTGGACATTTAAATCTCTTTTCTTTTCAAACCAGATTATAGGCGTCTGTACTTCCCTAGCTAACAGCAAGTGTGTTCTGGTCCACGGGAATAGAGATTATCTCTTTTAAAATGTTGAGGCAGGCCCTCAGGCAATGCAGCTCAGCTTCCCAGTGTGTTCTGGCAGCCTAGTTAATATTTCCATGCCATGAATCTCCCATCAGCCAAAGGAATCTTGTATTTCTCCCACTTTTTCTCCAAAAAGGTTTAAAGCTCTTCATGTGGGTGCTGCTTATTCTGAGGAGGCAATGGAGGGCTGTGGCAGCAGAGGGCTGGTCATGTGCAAGGTAATCACTCACCTGAGTATGGAGGAGGATTATAAAGCACAGAGCACAGGTGGTGGGGGACCCCCTGCAATTGTTTAGCCTACTACTTTCTTACATTTTTTACTTTACCCCCGAGTAAAGTCAAGGATTTTGAATTGCCTATATTGCTGAGGGAGGCAGGCATCAGCTTGCTGAGATGATGGTATTGATTCAGCTATTGACAACTGCCATGACTTGTCTTTTCCTCTGTCTGCCATGGGAATGAGCCCATTTGGTAGCAATGATGGGAAATTACTCAGAGCAAGAATAAAAAAAAATAAAATAAAAGTTCAATGTAGGCCAGGCTAAAAAGTTCAGAGTAAACACAGCATCAGCCTGGTACTGTTTAACTGTCAAGTCGCATTGCAGCAAGTTTCTTGATGCTGATAATTTAACAATTCTTTGGCCCAAGGGTACATCTCCCACTGCGAATCTGCTTCTCCAGAGCTGCTTTATCACTGACCTGAAAGCAAGCAATCATGGCTTGTGTGTAAATGTATGTGATGAGTGCTAATGCATAGCAATAGCTACCGCACATCTAGCTGGTCTGACAAAACCGACAAGATTCTGTACGTGCGTTTTGCTCTCTGAACATAGAGGTCACTGGCCTTTTTTCTGATGATCTCTGATAGAATACAGTAGGCAGAGCCCAAGCATACATATGTAAAGCTGTCAGTGATTACTTGTACACTTAGACTACATTTTTATTTTATTTTTCTGTAAAAACCTTAAAAAAAAAAAACAAAAGAAAATGGAGGTGTCACAGGTTATCTTTTGCAGTGGAAAAAAAAAATGATTGTTCTTCTCTACTTATTTTTAGCTTATTCACAACTTGTCCATTTTCTTTTGTGGACTGACTGTCTAAGTTTAGCTGCCCAGTTGAAGAGTTTTTTGAAAGCTGTTCTGGCCTTAATGACGCTCTTTCTGACTGTGGTGGAAACCTTACTCCTCAGGTTCCTGGGAAAGGCCCGTTATATACTTGAAAGGTGAGAACTACTTTTCCCCTTGTTAGGATACATACAATCACAGAATTCTGGGTAAGATCCATCTCATTAATTAATGCTGAAAAATAATGGATTTTCTAAGAATCTGGGTGGTAAAGTGCAGACTGAGTAAGGGGCTCATGCCTTCTCCTAGCCAGCAATTCTAGCAGTGTTTTACATTCAGGGAGTAGGTCAATTCACTTGCACATTTAATGGATGAGAGAAAGGCCGCTTGCACTGAACTAGCTTTCCGGGCAATGGAGAATACCAGGGATGCAAAATCCTCCTGGCTGCAGCGGGGAGCTGCTTGTGTGCTCTTCCAGAGCACGGCCTGGCAGATCTATTTGCAGATGATGCTCTCCTGTACTAAAACCAAATGCTGATGCTCGTGAGCATCCCGCTATAAAGCAAATGCTTGCTAAGGCAATGCAGGCCAATGTGCTGCTTTGGGAGACAGCTGACCACACTCTGCTTGGCACCATTTCATTAGTGGTAAGCCACACTGCAGCAGAGGTACGAGAAGGATCTCTGTTGTGCCTCTCTCCATGTGCAGAGATGGATGTGCAGCTCACGGCAGCCCACTCCCACCTTCTCTCCTCCAGCCCCACAGGTCAGGCCAGATTAGGCTTCTCCTGGATTCCAACTCGCTTTCTCCAGTTCTGCTCCTCAATAGATGGCTGAGCCTCAGTTTTAGCACTTGTCATCAGATGTTCTGCAGCAGGAGGCTTCCTCTTGCACCAGGAACCCCGCTGGCCTAAGTGTTGTGCAAACAAAGGAAAAACAATAACTAAAACCAGTCTCTCCCTCAAGGAGCTGACAGCATCTCCCTTATTTCTCCCAGCCACTGTAAATAAATCCTTGGTAATGTCACTGTTTTTCAGAGGACGATAAAAGGACCTGTTGTCACTCCCTGACACTGACTGTTCCTGCCATTCACCAAGCTCTCCCCTCCCTCTCCCATGCAGGGAAAAGTTTGTTAAAAATTAGATCTCGTCTGATGACTGCTAATTATCTTAGAGCTGTTGGTAAAATGCAGTGAAGGGACTAAAGACAGCGCTTGAGAACAGCGTTCCTCCCGCAGGGCTGGCTTCACTGAGCGGAATTAGGCCTTGGGTATTTTAACTGATGTTTCTTCAATAGATTGTCTGTCAGCAAAGGTACTAAGGATTGGTGTAGAAATATCTCTGTGCACACACACATACTTATGTATGTTCGGTTCTGATTTTTAAAATCTTTCCTTTTGGAACAGGGAGGGGTCACATCATGCTTCAGATTTTAATATTTCGGTTGCATTTCATCCTGGTTTTTGTTTGCTACTCTGCTCCAAGCTCTGAGAAAGACTCTGCCCGATAACCCTCCCCTTGTCCTACCCCTAGCTCACTGCTAACAAGAGCAGAAGAGCCATGCAACAACCTGTGGGCTGTTTGCTTGCAGGGAGAGACAGCCACTCCAGCACCGTCTCCTTCCCAACGAGGTGAATGTGAAGCTAATCCCAGATTCTCATCTCAGCCTCACTGATCTAATTAATAGTAACTCTTTTGGCTTTATAGGGTGGAGGGTGTCTGGATTTAGATCTGCATTAGCAGAAACAAACCCTGCCCAGCTGTGGATGTTGATATTAGAGATGCCCAGCTAAGAGAGACAACATCCACGTACAGTGACACAGGAGAGGAGATGAACCTTTTCTGCTACCAGCTCTGCAGCCTGCTGCTGCCTCCAGTCTCTGTAATCTGTGCTCTTTAAAAAAACAAGGCAAGCAAATGAAAATAAGGAGACAGGCATGCCTTAAAAGCCAGCGAGAGTGGGAAGATGCACGGTCTCTGATGTCCTGGAAAAATCTCTGCCCCTGCTCCTAATAGAGCCTGGAGAGCAAACCCAAGACCAGAGAAAGCTGACCTCAGGCAGATCACCTGAGACAAAACACAGGACAGGATCAGCCTTGCCCTAACCTCTCCCTAATATCTTCCTACACACATCTCCCATTAACTAGTTAGCATGGGCTTTTTAAAATACGCATGGCCCCTCCAACAAGTAGACACCAGTTTCCAGTCATCCACCTGCCTGGGCCCTCTCTGTCCCCAAACAGCACAGTGAGGAGCAAGAGAACCCAGAGCTGGTGCTGGCAGGTGGGTGCTGCTCTTGCTGCTGTCAGGAAACCCTCCTTTCTCCACAGGCATTACACTGCCTGCCCAGGCTTTGCAGCCACTTGATTTATTTCTGTATATAAGCTTTGGAGATGTTTCGTGCAAGCAATGTGGCACATTTCCAGTGCAGCCAGGCCAGCCTGCAGAGGGCACGCAGGGTGACGTGGCAGGGGATCAGAGCAATTCTTCAGCTGGTGCAGAGACAGACTGGCCAACCTGCAACTCTCTGCTTAGCAACAAGGTCCTGGCAATCTGTGCAGATGATTGCATCCCATCAAATCTGGGAAAATCCACCCGTGCAAGGAGTTCCTTGCTCTGCAGAGCTTGGCCATATGGCTGAAGAATAAGCCATGAAGGGACAGAGGTCTTTGAAGCGAAGTCCCAGACTTGGAAGTCTTGAGGTCTGGAGACTGCTTTGCTGGATTTTTGTGCCCGATCCTGTCAAATCACGGGAGTCAAGAAATCTGGATTTTTATCTCCATTTCCCCATGGATTTTTTGTCTGACCATGGGGTGGTTGCCTACAGCCTGACTTTGAAAGGATGCCTTCAGTTTTCACAGAAAGCGCTGGTAATTACACTAGAGATACAACCCAAAGGCAACAGAGGGCTGTAAGGACTGCTGCACATCATCTCACAGCTTTTGGGGATCTCTCTGATTTTGGTGGAGCATAAAAAATGTGAGAGTTTACTCTAAGAAGCTTCTGTCTCAGAGCCCTGTCTTTGCACTTTTATGGACTCGGGGTTTTAATTTCTGGAGGAAATTTCTGGCCATCCCTGAAGTTCAGGAGTTGTCATCAGGGCCAGTTTCCTCCAGCCCATCTCCCTGCAAAGAGGAGTCACTGAGCTATAATTAACTGTATTACACAGCACCCTCCTTTTCAGGGTTTTTAAAGAGCTTTGCAGCTATTAATGACACATAATTACCGTGCTGGCAGCACCCTGCAAGACAGAGAACATGAAACTAGAGCAGCTCAGTGGGCCACTCACCTGGCGAGGGGCAGTTAGATGCTGCTGCTGAAACAGAGCAGCCTTTTGAAGGATGACAAATTGGAGAGATGTTTTCAGACTGAAACTTCACAGAACCAAAAACTTAAGAGAAACCAAGGGGACATGGAAAAAAAAATACTCGGGGACTGTTTCAATTTTAGTTCTGAAGGAACGTATTTTCATCCCCTTGTTTCCAATACATTTTCCTCACATGGGTTACCGGGGTCTATTTCTGTTGTACAAATGTCACATTTTAAGGCCAGTTATTAAAAAGCACTTTCTTTTCGACAACACAGCAGGGTTTTTGCTTCATCCATGTCAGGTTATTAGGGATCCATATTGAATTTAACATCCTTCTGTCTTTCCTGCCAGGAGGATTCAAGTGGCAAATGCATTTCTCTTTTAGCACAGGTCCTACCTGAATCAGCTTCTCAAACTAGCTCATCACTTAACAGGATCCTAAATTAAGAGTCCACGTTTTATATAAAAGCTGCGTGGATCTGAGATAAAGCGGAAGGAAAAGTATGAACAGGAGAGAGCTTGTTCTTGGGTCTATGTCTGCCTGACACTGTGCAATGGTGCTCGAGATTGATCTTGCTTTGGGCAGCTGATGACAGAGATGCCCCATGGAGGGATGTAGAGGGAGCTGCCAGCGCTGTGGTTGTGTCCTGGGCTGTGTCCTGTGTCCTGTCCTGTGGGGACACTGCTCACACCCACCCCGCACCGGTGGGACACAACGGCCTGCTCCTTCCCGCTGTGGGGCCTGTCTCCATCACTGGAGAACACTCAAATTTCCTCCTGTACTAAGCTTTTCACTTCCAAATGCCCATTTAAAATCGGTCTTCTTTGGTTTTAGCTTTGACTAAGGCTTAATAAGCTTTCTTAAAAATATTTCCCTCCAGGCTATGTTGCACTTCTTTTTTTCCAGCATCAGGAGTCGCGAGATGCAAAGCACGTGTAGATCCACTCTCCCTTGCCTCGCACAGCAGAATCACATTGAAGGTGTGCTGACCCACCAGCTTGCAGCTTCATGTTGAATTTTATACCAGTTAAGGCCTGAAATATTTATCTGTGTTTGATATAATACTTGTTTTGCTTTAGAAAATTACTGTCTCTAACATTTAGGAACTTTAACCAGCTTTTTCTGTTGGCTGCTTACAAAATCAATTTTCTGTCTCATGAGTCCCTTATAATGAAGTATTTTCTTTCCGTGGCAAGCAGTGTATGCAAATCCGCATGCAAGAGGAATCATATTAGGCTTTTCCCAGGTGTGCCATTCACAGGGACAACGTCCTGGTCACAGGCAAGTCCCTGATTGCCCAAACTGTCCTGTACATACTCCCTGCACACAAACACACATGTACATACATGTGCATTCTCCCTGCAGCAGACAGGTGCGCTGCCCCACACCTGTACATACACACACGTACCCGCACATACATGTACATACATATACATACATGTACAGAGATGTACATACTCCCCGCATACACACGTGCCCTGCCCCGCACATTCATGTACATACATGTATATACTCCCGCACACCCAGGTGCACTGCCCCGCACCCGTACATATATGTACATACGTGTACATACTCCCCGCACACACATGTGCTGCCACGCACCCGTACATACATGTACATATATACACATACATGTACACCCTCTCCGCACCCGCACATGCATGTACACACACCCCGCACACACACGCGCGCACCTGTGAGCGCGCCCGGCCCATGCGCACGCGCCTCTCTCCCCCCTCCCACCTCCCCGGGTGGGCGGGGCCAAGCCGCGGGCTGACAGCGCTGCCCCCCCGTTGCCATAGCGACGGGCTGGGCTGCCGCAGCCGCACCTGCGCCTGCGCCACCGCCCCCGGGCCCGCTGTGGTGCCCCCCTTCCCTCATACACACCCCCCCACCGCCGGTAAGTGCCGGTCCCGGGGGGCGACCTGTGCCTCCTTTGGGCTGGTGGCGAGCGAGGGACGATGAGCGCCGGCAGCGCCTGACCTGGCGGGGGGGGGGGGGGCGGCGGGCTGGGGCCGCGGGGGCCTGCGGCGGGAGGGAGCCGCCTCGGTTACCGCCGCGGAGGGTTAAGCAGGTGAGGGGACAGGGGGCGGCGGCGGCGGCCCGGGCTGGCGGAGGAGGTGGAAGGGGGTGACAGCGCCCTGTCCCCTCCGCTGGTTGAGGGGGGCGTTAACGGCATCGCGATCCCCTCGGGACTGGGTGTGGGGCGGGTCAGCGGCATCGGCGGTCCCTGAGGGGCTGAGGCCTTTCCCCCACCCTCACACACCCCTGGGCCCGCTGGGGAGACCCTCCCTACCCGCCGTCTGATGAGGCGGGTGAACCCCCGCAGCGGCGGTTGTC
>VXBW01005443.1:567605-586909 GCA_013400375.1 Thinocorus orbignyianus | reverse complement strand
CCCCCCCCCCCCCCCCCGCTATGCACAAGCCCGCAGAAAAAGAAAAATAAACTAAACAGAAGTTTCTAAGAACTATCCTAAAAGCCAAAATACAATTTATAGGTATTATCATGAATGAAACTCAGGTCATGATCAAGAGTATATTTCCTTCTTTCCTACATCACACCTTTTTCCTCTTACCCTGGAAGTGTGCTCGTGTCCTTTTCACATGCAAAGCAGTCTGACTAAACAAGTGACATAGAACCAAGCCCTAGTCAAGCAACACATTAGTTTAGAAGGATTCTGCTTTGACAATGCTGTCTTACTGTGCCCCAAACATTATATTTGATGTATGTAAAACTTTGGCTTTAAAGTTTGCAGTGCAAAATTGTCTTTTTTAACAATATTTATGGCAATGCACTGCCTAGAACTCTGGCTTCACAGTGATGTACCTGATTTAATATGTCATGTTTTAGTAGGCAAGCCATTTACCTATTTCAATATGAACTCTGTCTACCATGTAATATATTTATTTCAGCATAGTCTAAGGCATCTCTTGCCCAGGATATATGTTTCAATTACATTTCAGTGCAAAACACATCCACTGAAAGAATCTTCATGCTCCAGGATCTTGAGTAATGAAACATTTTAAGTGCTGGAGAGCCCAGTACTGAAATCTTTATTCAGGCAATCTCCCACAAAGGAAACCATTTCTCTCAGCAACTTTGATCAATACCCCAATATGCCAAGACTGAAAAGCTTTAGCACGAATGTGAATTCCTTTTGTTCCTATCAATAAATTATGTAATTAGTTGAAAATTGAAAACTTGATTAATTTGGGTTTGATTTTTTTTTTTTTTTGCATTTGAATTCTATCAACAATGTTTTCAGATATGTATGGATCTGGTCCTCATCTGGCATGAAGCAGGGATGTTCCTGTAAGCCTTATAAAAGCAGGTTGAATCTAAGGTTTGGAAAGCAGAAAAAGCTGGAAAATGAAATAGCTCATGTGTATTGGCTGGTGAACTTACTGTATAGGTACAGAGAACCTTTGGTGTAATTACAGAAGCCTCCAACATCCACTTACCCCAAGTAAAGAAGTGATGGTGCTGTGCAGCCTTGGCTTGCTTGGACACTGAAGACTTGGGAGGTCTCCCTGTCCAAGCTAGTTCCAGGTCTATCCCAGCACTTTTCCCAGGGCCAGGAAGAGTTGAGGAAATGCAAAGTGGAGGAAGCCAGACACAAAATAATGGCCTGCTTTTCTACCCTCTTAGACCAGTTTTACTCCAGTGTCAGTCTGTAGATGGCTTTACAATAGCAAAAGCTGTGGGGGGAGGAGAAAAAAAGCACATAAAAGACTTAAAGATTTGAACAACTTATTCTGTGTCACGTCCTGTGCTGGCTTTAGAGACTCAGGTTGAGACAGGGTACTTTATTAATGTCAGGAGGAAACCCTATATCACCGTAACCTATTAGCAAAGCTGCTCAATCAGGAACCTCCCAAAGCTGAAAATAAACATGTGTTTTAATCTGATTTTTTCCTGCAGGTGCAATTAATCTGAAGGGCTTTTAAAGTAACTGTTTAACAAAATTCCAAATTGAAGTGCTGCATTCTTGGTATGGCCGTTGGATTTTGTCCACAAAAGTTATTTCCTGCTAGAGTTAAATCCTGAACCAAGTGAATAAAATCTAGTAAAGACAGGCAATAGCTACAGATATATGAGATTTATATGCTTTCCACATTAACAGAGCTTCTGTTATAAATCCCTATTAATCAGGCACTCCATCAATATAAAGTTTTCCATTAAATTCAAAGAGGAACTCTAGCGAGTGTAATCATAGAGCTTGTTTAATACAGTGCAATGATGCCAGCATTTCCATCTCATCTATCTAGCTGCAGAGCTTTTTTTCCTACTGAGCTCATCACTGGAGTAGCTGAACAGCTCAGTGACAGAGTGGAAAATTCTCCCAGATATCTACAGCAAGGAAATATCTTAAAATCCTCTCTGACTTTCAGCAGTTTTAAAGCAGAATGGTGAATTACAAGTTTCAATACAGATGTTTACAGTTTTTTCTGGGCCCACAGCTCTCGAGTTTAAAAAATGCCTCAGAAGTAGCACTACAGCTTATTCATACCTTTGATTTTTCAGGGGACATTTCGACACTTCACAGGAGCAGGAGTGAAAAGCTGCGATGTCCAGGGATAGGCACAAATAGAAAAGGTGTTTCTTTTTTTTTTTTTTAAAGTATTTGTATGCTTTGTACATTGAGATTTTTTTTGTCTGTTATCAAAACAGAATAGACAAAAGAGACAAAATGAAGGAATCAAATAATTCAGACCTTGTAAATAAGCACTGTGGAAGAAAACAACTTTTTATAAAGGAAGCATTATCCAGGCTTGTTAAATTTAAATAGTAGATAGTGAGATGGTTTAGACCTAAGAGAGATGAAAATGAAATGGAAAAACAAAGGGAGAAGGAATGTTAAATTCACCTGGCTTCATTGGCAAGAAATGTATGAGAAAAGTTTCTCAGGGATCATTAGTTTAATCATAGGATGGTTAGAGTTTGGAAGGGACCTTGAAGACCATCGGGTTCCACCCCCTCTGCCACTGAAGAGTTTCTGTTGCCTCGATTACAGGGGGATGTTAAGTGAGATGCGGCAGTGGGATGGTAGATTCTCTGCCTCAGGGATCTCCTGAGGCTGGCAACTTCTACAAGGCTCCAAGTATTCCCATTGCACAATTTTTTTCCAAGAAACCAACACTGATATTCTTCATTTCTTTATCATCACAGGCCATTTCATTGGTGTATTCCTGGTGGAGTTTTGTCCTGTTCAACCTTGTTTGCTCTAGGCAAAACATCCAGGGCTTGACTCTCTCCTCTACCTTGGCATCTTCAGTTTCCTGTGACAAAGGGCATTTCCAAAGAATCTGTATTTGTCTTTCTTTCATCTCACAAAGAACTGAACTGAGGTGATAAAATAGTGCATCTTTTAAAGATGAAATAGCTTGGGTTCCAGTTGGCCTCCAGTGAGGTTTGTAGTGTATTTTCAGTATCACTTATGTTACAGCACAGTCCAGTAATACCCTTTTATGCTACACATTATGTTCCCAGTGTAGCTGGTGCCCTAGACCAGTAGATTGACAGGATTACAAAGTATGTTACCAGTCATGAACTTCTCCTGTGTCAGCCCATCACACTGCTCTCTTTGGATGACACCAGCTCCCTTCTCCAGTTGTGCTTCCCAGCCATGGGTCACCAGCTTCCCTGCTTGGACTGAAGATGTGACACAAAGTATGATCTTTGCAGGTGAAGTGGAAAACAAAAACCTCCGGGTGATTTCCTGGAGTTGGCAGAACATCCAGGGCAGCAGAGGAGTTTGCTTACAGGTGACCATACTTTCACATGATCCAGTCCTGTTGCACAGTCCCAGAGACGTGAACATCCCCTTTGTTAGATGAAACATATACAGTCAGATAGGTGAAGCAGAAAATACAGTAGACACAGTGAAAGGTTCAGAATCAATTTATTTTGCACTGCTGGGGACAATCACACATGCCTGGCTCATCTCAGTGCTGTGCTCCACCACTCAGGAGCTGTGTGTTTACCCTTCAGTAGTGAAAGCTATTTATTCGGACCACATTGAATTTCTGCATTCTCTCTGTGTACAAGAGCAGACAGACAAGCAGAGATACTGGGTGACACATAAACCCTTATATGTCCTCTCTCTTGCTGTTTGAGCATGGCTGATCTTGACTGTCTGATCTAATACCATAGTTTTCCACATTAGGCATAACTGCAGTAAACGCAAATGGATTTTGAGAGAAAGGAGATCCAGGAGGAAGCAGAGTTGAATGGCAGAGGAAGAGTCTGATATTTTAATAGAGAATAAATTCTTTACCCTTTCCTTACATTTATCTCTTCCTCCTGTGCCGGTTCCGTGTCTTTCTGCAGACTGATGTGCGGACAATGAGATTTCTTTTCAGAGAAGTATAATATTTTTTCCCCAAGAACAACTCATGCGCCTCAAGTTTGATATGTTCTTAAAGGCATCCTCGAGTCATGACCCGAGATACCATTTGTCAATGAAAACCTCTCTCCTTCTATTTCTCTTTTGGAACTAATAAGGCTGTGCATTTACACAGAAAATTCAATACATCTCAAAAACCCAGTTCTGTGAGCAGTACATAATTTCCTGTCTTTCATAGGCTTTTTAGACTAGAATATAATAGACTGTCTTTTAACAAGTACTTTCCAAAAAGTAAGAAAAGTCGCTATAGTATAGACTTTGCTATCAACATGTTAAGCAAAGCTGAAACCCAAGTTCCTCTCATTTCAGCAAGGAAAAGGTGTATTCTTAAATCATGAGGCAATGAACAGAAAGTTAAATCACAGTGACAGCAATTAGAGTTTTAATTCAAAGTTAGCAGGTCAAGAAGGGCCATGAAGGATCCTTACATTTACCCCAAGGTATTAATTCAGATAAAAACTACTAGCTGCTTCAGTCTTCAAGGATTTTATTTTTCATGTTTCTGCTTGTTACCTCACACAAATGAAGAAAAGATTTTTTTTTTCTCTGAGACATAAGTTTCAATTGACATGTCTAACTTAATGGCTTGGACTGTGTTACTTGAAAAATGCCCATGTTTGAGTGCCAGAGCCAGAAGTCTAGAAAAAAAAGCCTCGGTTTATGTACATACATCTCCCATTCCCTCATTCTTTTCTGTGCCCTTCGTTCCATTCTGGCACAAGTGGTGTAAGGAGTTGTGCCTGGCTGCAACTCCATCGCTTCCACCCTATGGTTGTTGTAAGCCCTCGGTGACACACTGCCTTCAGCAGCCATGAAGATATATAGCAGCTGCCAGCATCTGTCCCTTGAGCTCCCCAGAGAACAATGAAGCAAATAATTTCTTTAATTATTTATCAAGGGCTGCTTCCTCAGTCAATAAATTTGTTTTGCTGTCTCCTGGAGGCCTGGCTTTCTACTTTATTAGGTTCTTCTTCCACATGCATTCGAAACATGTTTTATTATTCGTATTAATACCTACTGCAAGTTTCTTCTCTTTGTCTACTTCTTTTTTTTTATCATCAATTTTATACAATTCTTTTACTTTACTCTGTAAGCTTTGTCACATTTTTCTGTGCTTGATGTTTTATGAGATGCGACTTGACCTTTAATTAACCTTTTAACCATTCTTTCCGCTTGCCTCCTCCCCCGTCTTTAAATTGGAGAAAACTTTGCATATGTATTATTTTAATTGACCACTGAGTCATTTAATTCCCTTTCTATTGTCAGGATTTGACTTGGAGGAGAACCGGACTATTCTTTTGTGTGAAACTCCTCCAAATAAGCACATTTGCAGTTTTGTAATGAACTATTTTAATCAACAGCTGTGAAATGGCCAATAAAACAAATTTGTATTCAGGGCTTGTGCAGTGGGAGAGAAGATTAATGAATTAAAAAAATAAAAAAAAAAAAAGAAGAAAAACCCGAATAAAAATCCTTTTCTCCTTAGGAAGTGGTGCCTGGTTTTGGCTAAAATCTCCAATTGCCAGTAGGCAAAATGACTTTTTAATTTTTTCCCCCTCTATTTTGGCAGCTGTATCAAAAGAGAATCAAGCCAGCCCCAAACAAATGCCTTGCAAATTGCTTGGCTACTTTAAAAGTCGAGGTTTAATTAGTCTTATTTACCAACTGGGAAGAGAACTGAGGTAGGAGTCAGGAGTGGGAGGAGGAGGAAGAAGAGGGTGTAGGGGGAAGAGAAGAAGGTGCTTAAGTCATTGCTGCCTGTTCACGCATCCACAGTCTGGTCCAAAATAATCACTAATCACTGATTTTGCATTCTTCGTATAAAGACCCACTATTTTGAGGTGCAGTAACACAATCTTGGGAAAGAAGTCTGAAAGGTCCAACACGTATCGCCATCCCTCCATGCACCATCACAGTACTCACCTCATATTTCATCCCAGCAGAGTCTGCCTTTCTAATCAAAGGTATATAGTGATAATTCAGCAGGGATTATTCTCTGCAAACAGCATGCTTGTTTTTTATCACTGCTTCCATATGCAGTTTATAAACTTTGTTTGCCTCAAAAATTGTACACTGAAATACAAAAGCAGCCAGCTCCAAGAAAAACAGACTCAGGGGGAAAATGAAATTAAGTAAATCTTACAGCATACAGCATTTGCTTTTATGCCTGTACAAAAAAAAATGGTGAAACATTAATTGCATCTTGAAAAATAATGGCATCTGCTCTAGTACACACGATGGTTTCAATCATATTGATGTCAGATGCTGTTAATAGAATTTTGACATTTTTCAGTTGGTTGAATTTTGTCTTTCATACCTAATACTCTGCTAGGAGTGCCATGTATCTCTGCTAGCATACCTCAATGGTCTCTTGAAAAAAGAAACCTTTTTGATCTATAATTATATTAAAAAATATATATTAGTCTAAGCTAGATTACCTGTTCTAACCTATTAGTAAACTAACTTGCATAACTAGAGTACTATTTGAAAGCATAATCAGCAGGATAGACAAGATGGAGTATTTCCTTGAAAATCATCAGCTCTGGGTATAATCACAGGTGCATTTTATTACTTGGTAAGGGATAGATTCAGTGGACTATTGAAATAATCACCATTTCCTCTCACATCCATAAATTTTAGAAGTAGCTTGTGCATTCTGAAAGTGCAAAAAAGAGAGAAACAGGACAGATCCATACCAGGTACCCAGAGAACTCACTTTTCCCTGTAAAAGCAAAGAAAAACGTTTAGAAGATTATGACCATCCTAAGGGAATCCTCAAGAGAGAAAGAGCCAGCTTTTTATTTCTCCATCTGCACCGTACCTATCTGATCAGTAATAATCAAATTCACAAGAGGAAAAGACAGAGAGGAGATGGGATACACTAAGGAAACTAACAATTACTTGGTTCAAATATGCATAAATTGTGTTTTCAAAGGTAAAGATGGAAAAGAAAATGAACTGGCCGGTATTCTGAATGGTGAAAAGATATCACTATGAAAAGAAAATAAGAGAAAATGAGATAGTTTATAGTAGGGCAGACAGTCATTATTCTTTATGGATGCAGGACATAACCTTCATGAACGCAGCAATTCAAGGCTGATTTCTTTTTTTTTTTTTCCTTAATCAAAAAAAATCTAAAGATCTTTAGAGATATAATAAGTTAAGGACAATTTAAGTTCCCCTTCAGTCTGTTTCAGTGTTATGGGAAGTGCAGAAACACTCTTAGTGTGAGTTAGCAAATCTTTGTGCCAGATTGTTTTAAATTATTTCGTACTAGATAAACCGTGACTTCAAAATGATTGTATATGAACAAGCTTTGCTCAGCTCAATATTTTCAAAAGCACATCTATCCCTGCCTTTTTGGAAAATAAGGCAAGAATCTCTGCGCCATTCTTCATTATTTCCATAGATTTGCAGACTAACAATGTTTAAAGAGCTTATGTGCACTCTTACAGAAGATTCATAACATATGCTTTAAGGCAATGTATTTGAAGTGAGTAGAAAAGTTTGCTTTTGCTGAGAACACCTCAAGACATAATTTTATTTCCTACCCACAGCTGAAACTCACCAACTGATTTGGAGTTGCCGAGTTCTGTGTTCCTGTGTTTGCTGCCAAATGAGTTGCACATATTCCAAACTTAATACAAATGTTTTATACAACAGTAAGGATTCTTTCACATTACGTTGAATTATTACTTCATAATACTTTCCTCATCCTCCCACCAAAAAACCCAATTCCACTGTTAATTCATAAACAAGGATTATGCAGGAGAGCGGTTGCCAAGGCACAATGCTTCCCAGCCAACATCACCTACCTTCTCCTGTGATCTTTGTTAAGCCTAGAAGGATCTGAGCATAAATACCCACCAAATTGCATTGGATCTTCCAGAAAGTTCTCCTTTCCCCCATTGCCAACAAAATTCCAAAGCCTGCGTGCTTTTGCAACCACTTACTGCAATCACCTCACCTTGTTCTTCCCCATCTATTTGAAAACATCAGATATTGATAACAGCCGTTCCTCTGCTTCTTGCATTGATTGCTTATCTTCTTGTTCAAGTCAAAATGTCTCTAATTAGAGTATAAATCAGAAATACCTTGGCACATACAATGCTTTACTTGGTATGAAGGAGCAGCACTAATTATTTTATGTTAATTTCCAAAAAATAATTAAGCAACAAATAAATACACAGAGTTCTTTTCATTATTGGCAAAAGGTAACATCTGTAATATGTCAGCTTCTCGATAGATAAAATGGCATACTGTTTGCTACCATAATGGACATGTAATTGAACCTTTTTGAAGTATAAAGGATAAAATAGATTTGAAAAAAAAAACGTTTAAGCCTTCTGTCTCCTCTAAAATATGTTTCAACTTGGCATGAGAACAAATTAGGAAGTCTAACTTGGCTGCATTTCAAACTCCTATCTTGGGCCTTTTCATTCTAGATAGAAAGTTGATGCTGATGGAAAGCCTTTTACTGAATTCAAACATTTTGGATCAGGTAGTTGGTTAGGATTTAAGATGATCAAAATACTGATCTCAGTATGGCTTTATAGCTCCACAGCAAAGATTTCATCCTTAGGTGAAACAGCAATGAGAGTTTCCACTCTCACTTCCCATAACATACCAGCTTTGGTTTTATGATTTTGCCTACATTATGTATGTTTCAATTCATTATATAGTCTGTATCCATGTGTTCCACCACAAAGGAAGTTTTTTACAGCTTCGATAACACTGAGACCTCCAATCTCACTTTATGGCTGGCCATAAAGTTTTCACGAATTCAGACACTAGAGTCTTCTAAAAGTGCAATTCTCCCAGCATTAGAAGAAAAGTTAGTTCTGGGCCCCTCAAGCCTAGGCACTCTCTCAGTGTCTGGTCACTTTATCCCTTTTCATTACTCATAAATAGGTTTTAATAACAGATCTGTTTCCCTGAGTCTTTAATTTTTCTAATTCCTTCTAAATCACATCCCTCAGTGTTCTGCCGAATGGAGAACAGATACAGCTGAGTTGAAAAATTAAAAGAAACCTTTTTAAAAAGAGGGGGATCTGCATTTTACCACACTGCCTGCACTCCCACATTAGAGAATGGGAAGCCTCGTGCTTAAGAATTGATTGCTCAGGCACTATCTGGCCCAAGATTTAAAGACTGCTAACAGTTTAAGGAGCACAAGGCTTTTTATGTGTGTTAAGCTCTTCGTGTTAAAGTGCCTCGTGCCCAGGAGACGTTTCCAGTAGGTTTGCTTCACATATTCTACTGCAACCTTTTGCCCCAGCTTACACAAGACCTTAACAGGGATATAATTCTTGGGCATCTCATGCGAAACTGTTCTTCCCTTAGCACTACTTGCTTTATTTTCCCATATATTCTGCTTTGCTAAAGATGCTCAAAATAGGCTCAAATAGCTCAAATTATGCGAAGCACAATGCAATGTGTCAGTAGAGCACAGCAAGGGTGGGGAGAAGACTGGCACATAGGAATAACACATCAGAGTTTTATAAGCTAACCAAGTGAAAATGTTATAGAATAGACACATTTTCTTTTTTTCTTTTTTCTTTCCTTTTTTTTTTTTTTTAAACTCTCCTGCTATATTCTAGTAACAGAGTTATATTTCCATTTCCTAGACTACCTCAGGGATCTATCCTTCCTATCCATTGAGGTCTGACTCTCCTCTGTTTTATTTGACTCTTTTACTTGGTCATTACCATTTTGAGGACTTGATTCCAGCCATTATCTCTCAAAGGACTTGACTTTTTTGCCCTCTCCATCACAATAACATTCAGTATTTACCTATAATAAACTGCTGATACATGAACTGCTTCAGGAGAGGCAGACCAAGGTGGTCTTTTACCCCTATGGTCGCTTTTCTATCTAGCATTTCATGTGTGGGGATTAGTGTGTTGGGTTTTTTTGTAGTTTTTAATGGGTCTATGCACACTGGATGAAACATATGACAAGTAGCTTGTGGATGTTTGGTTTAGAAACAACAGTTAACCCACAGATCGTTAAATACAGTATGTGCTGAAATATTCATTAGCCATCTCTGGTTTGGAATTTCGTATATTTAAACTTCTCAATAATCCATCAATGACAGTTCTATACTTTTAGGAAGTATTAGGTAACTGGAAACGTTGGGTACCTTTCAGAATGAGCTGCCTGCATGTCTTGCTAGAAATTGCGCTACGATGCAATTTTGTGAGATGCTGAAGCAATTTGGGTTACTAATTATAACGTCCCTTAAACACAAAATGCACATGGTGAACTCTTCCAGACTATCTCAGCAAAGTGACATATTGTTCCTGCTCTCCATTCTCAGGATAGTCAACAAGGGCTGTTGTGCCACCTGTTTTCCATGGAGAAAGATCCTCCCCATCCCTTGCTCTGCTCACGGCTCTTTGGATCAAGGAGTTAGCACAGCAAAGGACACAGCAGCTGTTCAGACGCATAATCCTGAATTCTCTTCAGCTGCTATTTTTGGTTGCATTAAAGTCATACCAAATCATATCAGATATTAAAATATTCTGCAGAACAACATGGATTGAACTAATGACAAAGGGATCGCAGTCATCTGCTTCCTTCCCATCAGTCTGAGCCATGGCTGGTTGCTCGTACCGTTGCAGCATATTGAAGGCCGTAACTTCTCTCCCTCTCTCCATATCAAACATAAGCGTGTCCTTCTGTAAAACTTTTGTGCTTTTCAAAAGGGCAAGACTCCTGGATTACATTTTTTGACAAGATAGATGAGACTGCTTTTCACATGAGACCGAGGAAAGTAATGAGCTGTAATCTTTGAGCTGGAAGATATCTATCTTTTTTAATTACAGGTAGATTATTTCTATATTAGCCCCCACGGCGAAAGGCATAGGTTTCTCAAAGCAGTGCTGCATCAAGAGGAAGGGATTATAAGAGTTTGGGACCTTGGCAGAAAAAACGATTTTCAAATTTGAGTCTATTTTGAATTCTGTATGTCCATGCTATTTATCTAATTCAGCAGCAGGTATTTTGACACCGTTATTCACTGCAAGTAATAAAATATTGCCATCACATCAGTGAGATGGTTATCAGAGGGTCCCTGCAAACATTTCTGCCTTAGTTAGACGTGTCTCCACTATCCTTGTCAAAGGAAGTTGCAGTGCTCACATCAGTTAGAACAATTTAAATCCATTTAACCAAAATATCTGTTTGCATAGTAGATATTTTTAAACATAGGTTCCCTTTATTTCTGAAGGAAGAAAATTTTGTCTTACTTTCTGAAGGTTAAGCTTTTGAATCATCCCTGATTTATTCTTCATAGTTCGGCTTGAAAAGAATTCCTCAACTTGTCATACTTCCTGGGACAGTGCTGTCTTATCTAGCTAGCTTATAAAAGAAAAATCAGAAGCTGTTTTCTCATTGAGCCTTGGCTCCTCACATCCAGCTCCTGTTTAACCACTTTCACGGCCACAGCTTTGCTAGGGAGAGCTATCACAGTAGCTGATGGAAAAAGATCAGATTGTTCCCCAGCAAGGATTTTAGAAGCTTATCACAGAGACATTAACATGTGGTCCCATTCTGCTTTGCTCTCAGAGATTGTGACGCTCCCTCAAGATATATTTTTCACTTTTTACTAACAATTTTTGCTTTTCCACTTCCGTGTGCCAATGCCTTGATAATTCCTGGACTCTTGGATGTGCACTGTCAAAGACAGGTGGCTTGACCTACCACAGAGATACTTATCTTGAGTGTTTCAGCTCCTTGTGATCAACCTGGTGGCTTAAAAAAGAGAGCGTGACCAAGTGCCTCACTTACAACCTCCATGAGAAGATGCCTGTTCTTGTAGCACAGCTACTTTCTCAGCCCTGCACCTAAGGGGAGTGAAAACCTGAAGCTATTGATATCTCAACTGAGCCATAGAGGAAAATATTAGGATCCAGGCAAATTGTAGCATGAAATTTACTGGAGAGCATTTGTGTCAAAATATCGATTGTTTGAAGCCAAATTATGTCAGAGTTCTGTTAATGGCATTTCTCCCCCTTTTTCTCCTTTTAAATTGAAGTTTAAGTCTCATGAATAGTACTTGTTTTGTGAGGAAAACAATAGGAAAACATAGGGATTCCCTGGGAAGCAGCACTGAGCATAAAATTTCACACAGCCCTACTCTTTTTTAAAATTTATTTCTCGATGCTTGGTTGAAAACACTTCCAGGATTGAATCCATGCTGAGACTCTCTGAGCAAAAAGAAAGAGTAAGGCTGCTTGTAACAGATGAAGAATGACATAGACACTTCTGCATCTTGAGAAAATAAGAAAAGTAAAAGTAAAGACACAGAGAAAAGCAAAGGGGAAGACTTCAAAGCAAAAGCAAGAAAGAGTAAAGGGGAATCAGGTAAAAAGACAAAGAAAGGTCTAAAAGAAACTTAAAATTGAATTTAGGAAGGATGTGTATGATGGAAGATGGCTTTGGTGTTTCTCCTCAGTTATTGAACTGAACACTCATAATCTGGATATTATTATGTGAGCATTCAAAAATGAAACTGAAAAGCAGAAAGCTGTAACGAAGTAAACTCATACTAAGGGAAGCCTTTAACAAGTTTTACTTCCTGTATTGCACCTCACAGCTTATATAACTTTACATTTAATGGATATTCTCAACTGGAGTCCTATTTGTGAACTGGAGGGAATGCTATTAGTATGCTAATCAGTTCTGAAGAGTAAATTGGTTATAAGAGTGGGGTTCTAGGAAAAGGTACAATAGGGGAATATTTTTTAATTAGCACACCGTGAAGTCTATTCTCCCTTCGATGCCTATGCATATCCCCTATTGACATTAATTTCAGCCATACAACTTCTGTCGAAATCAAGGTGGATTGCACGACTCTGCTCCATCACAATCTGAATGTATTTACAAGAAGAGACGATGGCCACTCTCTAGTCGGATGCTACAGAAGTGCTGGAAGGTTCCCAACTCAACTCTTCCAGTAAGAAGCATTGCTTATGTCCCATCAGGCACTCCTGTTTGAAGGGATGTCGATGCTCACACACAGGATGTTGTGAAGGGAGAGTTCAACCTTCGCTTCAGTCAACTGTCAGATTTTATAGCAAATTCCAGATGGGTTTAGTGCTTATCCCAGACTAAGTCCAAATTCACATTTGCTGCAGATGGACTTAGAGTTTATCACTTGTGTTTGAAATACCTAAGAGAATCAGTCCTGCAAAACAATCTTGCTTTCTGATTATTTTTTTTATTAAAAAAGCTTCTTATGTTCACAAGCCTCAAATGAACCTTTAGTAGAGTTGATGGAGAAAATAATTAAAGCACCAAGAAAAATGGTGTTTTGGGAGTCATAATGTGAGTAATGAAAACAGGCAGTTTTCAAAATTTGCAGTTTGGTACGTGGATTTTATCACTTGAACCACATACTTTTAAATTATTTTCCTCCAGCATCAGCCACCCTCAGGAGAGATACAGTTTTTTCAAAGTCATTGTGTAAAGCCCAAACTTCCATTTCCTATATAATGGTTCACTGATCTTATGCTAGAGCTTTTCTACTCCATCCCTCAAACTCTTAAACAACATCAAAAGTTGGCTTTTTGTATGCATACTTCTCGTCTGTTAAATTTGAATTGCAATGTTAATATAAAAGAGTTTGGAATCAACTCTTTCATCAAGAACCTTGATGGCCTGCTTGTTGATGAAGAGTCTTGCTTAGGAACTGGATGTTACATAGCCACGAGGCAGAGGACATTGTGGAAGGAGAGTCGGTAATTATAGGATTTCTGCAAAAACTAGACATCTAACACCTCTGCAAGTTTCAAGATTTTCTAGGTGCATCTCATACTTGCTGTCCCACTGGATGGGGAGGAAAATACAGCAGAACATAACAAAGCTCCTTTTTACTATAACAAGGCCAGATTTCCATCTCGTAATTTCATTAATTTATATTTTACTATGGAATAATTCAATATAATCCAAGATTTAAATCCTTGAGAGAAAGTTAACCTGCCTCTATGATATTCTTGAGCAAAGTTTCAGAAAAGCTCTGGCATTACTGTAAGATCCTCTGGAAAGTCAGCTTTAATTTCCTGTCTTGCAGGTAAAGGATAAGTGACAGCTCAGTTGTATTTATTTCTGAGTAAATTTATTTCACTGAATTAATATGTTTTAACAGTATTAGAACACAATATTATCTAATAAAAAGTAAAAGGGTTTCAAGGACCTCAGCCTTAATCTCATTGCAATAACCAACTCGAACATATTCCTAAGGATTCTTAAAAGGCTGAAGAAATGTTGTATTAGAACATATGAATAGAAAAGTGTCAGTTAATTGGTCTACACATCAGGTGTCCAAAATCTTATCTCCTTTACCTCAGGCTCAAGAGATATTTGTAAAGACACCTTTCCATTTGGTGATTTTTTTTTTTATTTTTTATATTTTTTTTAATACAGGCTAAGAATTAATCTTTTGGAGGAAACATTGAGATAGTTAAGATATTCTGCATCTTCTGCTACTACACCTAAATCTCAGAGACAAAAGAATTCAAGGCTAAAGATGAAAACAGTATATATAAACACATCAAATACAACCCCGAGCTCCTAAAGCCTCACTGAAACCAATAAGCAGGACACATCACAAATATAACTTCTCTAATTGGTATGGATTTTCTTCTGCAACCTGACTTCAGAGCCAGATTGAAGGGCTGGAGGGCATTTACTGTGCTTTGCCTAACACAGACCATGAGCCTCTCCTGAATTAATTCTTGAGAGAACCAGAGCAGATCATTTGGGAAAACCTGTAGTCTTGAGTCTGACAGAGAATCAACCACAACCTATTCCCCAACAGTTAATCACCTTAACTACAGGCACTGATGATGTTTCTAGAGTGATTTAAACTCCTAACCACTACTAAACTAGAAGAATGTACTTCTCATATCTGTGTTCCCTGTTCACAGTGAGTGATTAATGATTTCTTGCATGATGGTCCAAACTTTTTCATTTTAAGAACTGCGTATTTCCTTTTATGGAGCTTCCACTCATCAAATATGAAGTTAAGATGCTTGCAGCCCACTCTTCCTATAAGGGCTGGCGTCAACTTGCAGAATAGACCAAGGGATTTACAGCCACCATAAATCATAGTCAAGATGGGACTGGCGGATAGGGTGGATTTGGGCTAACAGTTTAACGCCTCCGATTCTTGGATTATAGGAGTTTAATCTAATTAAGACAAATTATCCCAGATCTTTCAATGAGTCATTCTTCAGTCCTTTCACTACTCCTATCCTTCCTTCCTATCTGTGAATTCGAGAACTAGATATGATGCTATCAGCTGCTTTGGTGCCCCTTAGGTGAGATGAACCCCTTAATTCCTATTTCAGTTTTCCTGATCCATACATCACTGATCTCATACGAGAAATCTGTCTCTTCTCCCTAGAACAGTAGCTCAGACCATTCTCCCAGGGATCGAGTAATCATGAACCGTGATACAAGGTATTCAGCAAAATCCTGTGAGCAGAGGAGGCAGAGCACAGGGTTAGATCAGAAAAAGCGCACTCTGAGCCTGAAACCCTAGGTGGAGCCTTGCCAAGGGTCTGATATTAGCCAGTGTGGGATGCAGTCCTGATGATTTTTACTAATTTATTAATGTAATTTATATTAGTAACATGTTGTGGTCATCCATATGAAACTAAAAGAAAATTTGTATGGAGCACAATTTTACCTGTTGGAGGCTTGTGTTCGGCATGGTTAGCCACCATGACCCCTAAGGACTTTGTTAGAATATCTGTTTCCCAGAGCCGAGACTGGCATCATTGAAGATTAATTTTGAAGATTTCATTTTCATTCAGGTATAGTTTTACTTATGCTCGCACGAAGATGGTTGTTTCTTACTCTGGATACAAACAGTTTTGCATAGAGATTCGTATAGTTTTGTATCAATCATTATTGCAGACTTACTCGGTAACAACTATTTTTCCTCTGAAATCATAAATAAAATGCCTAAAATAAGTAAGGGATAAGAAATTCATGTAGTCCATGAGAAAAAGAAATACGTGGCTAGTATAGATCACTTATTAGAGTTAGTCTGAGCCCTGTCAGCCAATTTTTAATCCATTTTATGTGAACTGTTTATTTCATATCTAGTTCTATTCATTTTCTAGTCAGTGTCATGCGGTACCAAGTCAAATGCTTTCTACAAGGTTATTACATGAACATTATTATGGTTATCAACAATATTTGTAATCTCATTCACAAAAAAGTAATTTTGACAGGATCTGCTTTCTCTAAGCCTGCTTTGATTGGCATTAATTAGATTTCTACCGTTAATCCTTTATTAATCGAATTCTACATCACCCATTCCAGGACCAGTATCAATCTGACAAACATGTAATTAGCAGGGTCATCTCATTTTACTCTTTTAAATACTAGAACAACATTTGCTTTTTCCAGCCTCCTGGAGCTCCCTCACCGTTCCTAAACTCATTTCAAAATTCACAATAGCAGCTGGAGGAACTCGAGCACGGCGCACACTCTTATCAGCCACTGCAAGATTTGGCAAACTTGTAGTAGCACTGGGCTGTTGAGGGCTTTGCTTTGAGCTCTCTCATTGGTCACAGGCTCACAGAAACGCTGCAGAAGATGCAGTCTTGTTCAATTAATCCAAGCTCTTACTAGACGGAAGGTAAAGAGAAAGAGATAAGAAAGAAGAAATGAGACAAAAAAGATAGGACACATCTAGTACAGATGGCAGCAACCCACCGGTTTCATGCTCCATGCCCTGCAGAAAGTGTCCTCATGAGGTCCCTCTGCAGGTCCCCTCTCCAGCCCAGGTGAAGAACCATATGGCCACACCAAGGCCTGGGGACAATCCACGCATCCCTGGTTCTCTCCCTGTATTTCTCAGATCTTGCTAAAGAAGGGTCAAATGTCTCACCTCATCTCTCACCCAGAACTGCATTAAGCTTCATAACCAGAGACTGGAAGCAAATAAATCTATGGAAATCTTCAGTTGACTTCCTTGAAGCTTTCTAAAATATCTCAAAGTTATTGACATCTTCAAAGTGCAGTTCTAGATGGTTCTTCTTTTATAGTGAAAAAGAGAGATAGGACAGCGGCAATAGTGGCATTTTCCTCCTTTACACATTTGTGTAAAAGCACATCAGCGGTGCTTTGAGGATTAACCCCTATATTTTCAAAGGCTCCTAGATGTGAAGCAGGTTTTCTCTAACCATAAATATTAAGCACGCAGAGTAAAAGACCTACAAATTTCGTACGGGCAGAAATGTCTGGAGCAGAAAGCTGGCTTTGAAGTACAGTTCTGCAGCTGGTGTTTCCTTGTGACCAGCTATGGCTGCTCTGGAGGTGGACTTTGGTACCTGCGTCTCCCATGTGCTGCAGAAGACAGCCTAGGGACCACCTCAGTGTTTCACACCAAGCATAGATGCTAGTGATCTCCAAGTCTCCTTTATAAATGCAGCTTTATTCTTTCAGTTCACCTTTCTAATCCTCAGGCAAAAGCCTCATGTCTCAGGAAGCTCCAAGGATGCAATGAGTGGAAACATCAATATTGCATTTATTTTGTCATCCAATAAGTCCTGATGTCCAACCCACCAATTTTATTACATTGTTTTCTGACTCTTCTCTCTTTACCACCAGTTATTATCTGAAACCGCTCTTAGGGTGGTCTTGATAGCCTCAGGTCTTTGGTCTAGATTTTTTTTTCATTTTGTCTCCTGTCCAGTTATATCTTTCCAGAAGGCTGGAGGATTTATTGAATTTTCATTCCTTTTCCAACAAGCAAGCACATGCTATAGATAACTCTGCTAGACAAGATTTTTTTTCAAGAAGTCTTTTCTGTTTTAATGGTAGAAACTTATTTTAGAGTAAGATTAATATTAATCTACAGGAAAGAACAAGATAAAGACAGATTTTGCCTATTAAATTTAAGAATGACAATCTGGTAAGTGTCTACTAAGTACCACTAAATTAAAATGAAGCACCATGAGAACTACATATGACAGGCTATAGTGTATTAAATGGTTTCATTATCCTCTGATATAATGAATAACAAATGGATTTGGAAATTGATGCAATGTTTTGAAAGAAGTATTCCTGTAGAATTGCAATAAAATTACACTGAATTTGTTTCTGCCATTACAATATTCACTGTCACCATACAATGTTAGCTGGCATTTTTATTGTCTGTTTATGTGCCTTTCTTGAGTAGAATTTGAAATTAGCTGATCAGTTACCACGTAACAACTCTTTAAGAATAAATCCATATTAGATTAGAAAAACTAGGTGAGAGACAAATGTAGCATTTTTAAAATCAGTAGGGAAAAAAGTAAAGACACAGAAAGATACTTAAATTAGAGATTAACTGATTTAGTTAGGTATTAAAGTGTTCATCAAGATTCTGCTGCTTCTGTATATTCTAAATAAGTTTTCTGGTGGCACAGCCTTGTTATCACGTGAAACAATTCTGAGTGTGTTATACCTGAAAGATCACAGCAGATTAAATTTTGTTCAATAGATTTTACTACTGAAGCAGACTATTTAAAATTCTCCATGAAATGTAAAGATGCTTTTATAATTTATGAATGGGAGCATACCGAGACATAGGGCAGATGAAAAAAAGTGCACTTTAACATTATTAGTAATAACACTGCAATCAATCACCCTTCCTATCTTCTCATATGTCTTTAGATTCTATCTTTTAAAAGCCTTAGTGAAGACAAATCATACAGCGCTGAGCTGAGCACTGCAGCTGGGTTTTGCAAAGGACCATGGTGGAATTCATCACATATCAAAAAGGAGGCCTATAGAGGGTGGAAGGAAGGACAGGTGGGCTGGGTGGAATATAGAGAAACTGTCCGAGTGGCCAGGAACCATATCAGGCACGCAAAAGCCCTAAGGGAACTGAATCTGGCCAAGGACATCAAGGACAATAAGAAAAAATTCTGTAGCTATGTCAGGGATAAAGGTAGGACTAGGGAGGCTGTGGGCCCACTCCGGAAGAGAACAGAGAACTGGCCACCCAGGATATGGATAAGGCTGAGGTACTGAATGACTTTTTTGCCTCAGTCTTCACTGGCAAAGGCTCTAACTGCACTGCCCAAGTCACAGTAGGTAAAACCAGGGGCTCTGATAATGGAGAACTGCCCATAATAGGAGAAGATCAGGTTCGAGACCACCTGAACAACCTGAAAATGCATAAGTCCATGGGACCTCATGAAATTCACCCACGGGTCCTGAAGGAGCTGGCGGACCAAGTTGCAAAGCCAGTTTCCATCATATTTGAGAAATCGTGGCAGTCTGGT
>VXBW01005443.1:529696-567155 GCA_013400375.1 Thinocorus orbignyianus | reverse complement strand
CTGTGTCCAGTTCTGGAGTCCTCAACATAGAAAGGACATCGAACTGTTGGAACAGGTCCAGCAGAGGGCCACCAAGATGATTAGAGGGATGGAGCACCTCTCCTATGAGGATAGGCTGAGAGAGCTGGGACTGTTCAGCCTGGAGAAGAGAAGGCTCCGGGCAGACCTGATAGCAGCCTTCCAGTATCTGAAGGGAGCCTACAGGAGAGCTGGGGAGGGACTCTTTGTCAGGAAGTCTAGTGACAGGACAAGGGGTAATGGTTTTAAATTGGAAGAGGGGAGATTTAGATTAGATATTAGGAAGAAGTTCTTTCCTGTGAGGGTGGTGAGGCACTGGAACAGGTTGCCCAGGGAAGTTGTTGATGCCCCATCCTTGGAAGTGTTTAAGGCCAGGTTAGATGGGGCTTTGAGCAACCTGCTCTAGGGAGAAGTGTCCCTGCCCATGGCGGGGGGGTGGAACTTGACGATCTTTAAGTTCCTTTCCAACTCTAACCATTCTATGATTCCATGATCACGGCCGTGCCCAGCTCCTGGCTGGAGATTCACACAAGCTGGTCCTTCTGCATTTAGAAATATCAAACTAGCTTCTGTTCAAGAAAGAGAAAGAAGAAACTGAAGATTCCTCTTTTTTTATGGAATAAATAAATAAATATATCAGAACCTCTCTGCTCCCCCCTGCATTTTAATACAGTGTGAATGATTATAAAAACTGTTAAAACCAAACAAATACTTGAAATCTGCAATGTTATTTTACAGAGATTTTTGACCTCTTCTGATAGATTGTTAGGCAGAAGAGGTTTTTGTTACTTTAGCTATTTTTTCTCGGTTCTGCCTGCTGAGTAATTCCAAGGTCACAAAAAGGAAATACAAATGGAAAAACTGGGCTGGAGGAACGGCATTAAGTGGGAATAATGTTGTTCTCCTTTGCAGAGAGCACTAGGGGCTGAAGAGGAAGACCAGGAGACAAATGTAGTTTCAGCATCACTCTCTGTTGTTTTCTCTGTCGCTTTATTCTTTCCATCATGTCAACAATAAATAAATAATGTGTCAGAAATTCAGGAAATTAATAGGTCACAGCAAAAACAACCAGCAAGAGATTGCAATCTGAATTATCCAAGGGAAAGACATTTAGAAGTGAAGCGCAGCCGGTGCCAGCGATGTGGAAGGGAAAAGAAAAGCAGCAGAAAGGAGAAATGAAAAAAAAAAGTCTCAGCCTATAAACAAACACAGGCATTTGCCGTAATTAAGCTGGGAACACTCAGCAGATAGGATGCAGCCTGGTCCCTGGCTGTTGTCAGCTGTCCCACCGCTGCCAGCCCACAGGATTTCTGCAGCAAAGGCTGGGCATGTCACCAGCCCCTTGATGGGAGGCAGAGTGCTGTCATGGAGGTCTTGTTTGCTGTGAAAAATAGTCTTGCCTTGAGAGGGAGTGTGCCAGCCCGCCTAGTGTTGCAGCTTAATCAATACTTCATTTTGATATCTCTCTCACATTAGGACTAAAATGAAGTTTACAGTCAGCTCAAAGCATCTTAAATTCTAGCAAACACCCCTGAAACATCTCTTCCACTGTTTGGCTTCACCGTGTTAATAAGCACCAGGATTAAGGAGGTATAACCAAGCCACCACTAATCCACAGCAACCCAGGAGGAACTAGAGGCTACTCGCTATTGTTTGAAACTGTATGAAAAGCTCCAAATACGTTAGACACTTTGAAATTCTCAGTTGCTTTACTTTTCCTCTTGTCTCTGCCATTCTCTTCTGTAAGAGACAGCAAACCATGCCGGGAAGAGCACATATTCCAGGCGTATGACTCAGAGACACGAATTCATGCACAGCCTGGTCCTTTCCAAACGTATGCTAATAGTACATAGAAAAAGATGCTGGAGTTAAAGCAAAGAATGGTTAGCTGCATTGCTGTCCTAATACCAGCCCAAAGCTCCTTACCTGATATATTAAATGAAAATGTTGTGGAGTATGTGTAGGTGTGTGAGGTATTTGAGAGGCTGAGAGAGGAGGAGGAGTGGAGCAGCGAGCGACTTGCTTACACAATTGCAGAATATTTTTCTTTTCCACTTCCACATTAAAGCAACACTGTAGGGGCTACAGATTTTCTGTGTATCTACTGTCTGTGAGGACTAACTTGCAGGTGGTTTAACCGGGGAACATTCAGCCAAAGCCATGGGAAAATGCTTCCTCCAGTGTGGAAGTTATTAAATAAAACCATACAGTTACTTGCTTCAGGTTTGTCTTCAAAATGTTCCTCTCTGGCTGGAGCATGGGTTCTTCTGATAGTCTTGTGGTCTCATCTGATTAGCTAAACACTACTTTTGGTAGAGATTGCCTCTGGTTGGTTGAGGTACTGGTGAGCAAAAGGGTACAGTCCACCACAGTCCATGAGCAGGGGCAAGAGGATCTAAAAGAGCATATACAGCATCAAGCCTTGCCTGTCTTAGTTGAAAGATTTCAACCCAGCCCTGATAGTACTGTGCACATCAGAGGAGTGGTTTAACCTGGTACTTAGGAGAATGGCACTGAAAAAAATATCCAAAGTCTTACAGAAATTAATAAAATATTGTACATGTCTCTCCTTGTCTTGCTCCAAATAAGCTTTCTACATAGTTCTTTCTTATTATACTTCAAATTATGCAGCTTTTTAAAAGATACTACTAGTAGTCTTTATTACATTTCCCAGCTAGTGTTTTTGATGGTGATCACATACACAACTAACTCTTGTATGACTTGCATTTAATTTAGAGTATGAGTTTGGGTTGTGTGTTTTACAGATTCACTGCTCTGAAGCGGCTTTGGTTGATGGCAATCACCTAATCAGGTACAGGATCAGCAACTTTCATCAGCAAAGGCAAGAATAGAGGGTGCATTTATAGTATCCTTGTTTATTAGTTTAGAGACAGTGTCCTTGTAGGTCAGCTCATCTAGCAGGAGGTGAGGCGGGAGGTTGGCTGCTCTGTTGGCACAAGCAGTCACAGACAGAGCAGATGTCAGGAATGGAGAGGAAGGAAGGACCTGAGTGACTTTGGGGTTTGAAGCTCTAGGAAGCTGCTTCAGGTGATTTTCCACAGAGCTGTGGATACTCCGGCTTAATTTGCTGGGGTATATTGGGCTTCATGTGTGCAGTGTGAAGAGCCTGGATGCATATACCTGGGCTATGGCTTCCTCTCAGAGTCAGGAACCTAAAGCGTAAGAGTTAAGGGGCAAAGGCTGGAACTATCCCAAAGGACCTAAATACCCTTAAAAGTGAAAGAGCAGGACTGAAAGCTGTTACGCTGGGGGCTGTGGAAGACGTCACCCTTCTAACGCCAGCAGGAGATCCTCCTGAGTTCACAGCTCCTTCTCACACAGTGCAAACTGAGAAGAGATGTACCTCTTCCCTCACTGAAACTGTGGGGATTTCAGATGCCTTCCTCTCTGCAAGGCAATCTCTGAAATTAGGGAGTCTGTGAAAGTCCACTCTCCATTTTGTTACTCATTAACCGCCTTCAGTTCTTTAGTATGCCACTGTGTCCTCCTTCTTCTGAGAACCAGGGCGAGAGATGACAGAGCAAAGGGCAGCACAGACAACATCAAGAAGCCAGAACAGCAAGGGAAGCAGGGAAATATTGTTTCATCCTTGTTTTACAGTCATATATTTCCATGCTGAAAGGCAGCATGTGGGCTGAGGTGTCTTACTTTGCATTTTACACAGAAACTACAGGAGCTCTTTACTTATCACTGAAGAGGAATGGCCTGGTGCAGTTCTAGTCAGGTGATATTAATCCATGACCATTAAACCAACCTGCCACTGGAAAGTGAAGAGACGAGCTATCAAAATATTCAGCTCCCAATTATAATTTATCATTTACTGCATCACATTATTTATCTGGGAAGGAAGGGGTTGGTGCTTTCTCCCTGTTAGACTAGCTTCAGTTCTTCAAGGGTGCTCATCAAGATGACACGTAAGTGACACAATACTTTAGAGGACTTTCTCCTTTTCAATTGCTTCTGCTATTTGCTCTCTTACTCTATAAACTCGAGCTTTGATGGTCTACTCTGTTTTCCCACTTTCCCCCACCTTTTGTCTACTGAATTTATTAATAGCTGTAAATAGGCTGCTGACACACCCAGGAATTACTCATGTGCTCAGAGGCCTTTTAAGAAGCTGTGAGATGAGTGAAGGAAGATTGTTAAGTGCCTCAAATGCCAAGCTGGGATTCAAGGAGCTGGGTTTAGACTCTCCTCAGCAGGTTCCCTTAAGATCCTTGGGGAATGCCCTTCTCTCCTGGGTTTCAATCCCCATCCAGAAAGCATGGATTCCTTTCTTCTTCCCTGAGCTGCATGGTAGCGATGGCATTCAAACACTGGAAACAGGTAGGAAATAGTTAGATTAGCTTTTAATAGAGCATTACTGTACTTATCTTTCTGCAGCTACAGCCTGGCACATTCAGCTCCACCAACACTTCAGCCTTAGTGCCATCCTCGTGCTAAAATCACCTACATTTAAAGTCCAGGAATCATCACATGGAAACTCATTGTGCCGTGGAAGCGGCTCCATAAAAGAATGCAAGAGTGGCAGAGAGGGCCATGGAGAAAAGGAAGCAGCACTTAAAAAAGACTAATTGTGATTATTATATTCCATTTCTGCTGTGAGAATTAGTATTCATGAATATGTCTTGTACACATGATGTGACAGGAGTAAGAAAGCATGCAGACGTGTTCACCTATTCTTAGCTCAGCGTACAGCAAGTTTCTGTTTTGAGACAGACTTATTTTACAGATCACATTTGAACACCTTTAGGATAATTGAGGCAGCTGTTGGTAAAAGTCTGCTTTAGCTTGAATGTTGCTTGAATGTTTATACTATAAGTAAACTGCTGTTCCTGGGTACTTTGTGAAAAAGAAAGGAGAAACCCCTTCACTTCTTCCCTCAGTTTCAGGAGCATTGGCTGCGAGAAATATCTCGGTGTCCATTTTTCTATGCTGTAACACACCGACGATCTCTGCCACAAACTAGACCAAGTCAAATGGGAGATTCCCTTTAGAAACTATACGTGAGACTAAGACTCTGAACCTGCTCGTGATGAGGCAGGATCATGCAAAGTTAACGAACACAGAGCTTATGTTTCTGTATCTCACACACGATTAACAAAGTTTACAGATTGGTGCTTGTCTGTCAAGCCCCAATGCTGCCATTTGAAGAGTTCCTTAACAATAAAATTGGTATTGAGTAATTGACATTTCCTTTTGCCTGTCAGAATATATACAAGCTGGGATTTTTTGCAGCTAAATTTCACTTGAAATGTATGCAGGCATGTATTTCCTGCTTCCAAAGTGAAAATCAGATTACCGTCTTGAGTACTAGCTGGACTTCTGATGAATGTTTATTTGGCACCGTGTTCATACGGTTATGCACAAGTGCATAGAATTAAAATAATAATTTCTACTTGATTTCATGCTTCTCTGGCTTAATGGTCCCTGATGTTTTTTAGCAGATCCATTACACATACTTAAATATAGAAAAGACGTACTGCAAGGAAAAAAAAAAGAAGAATAAACCGGTGACCAAATTTACTCCAAAGTGAAGATGGAAGGGAAATTGCCAACATGACTTTTGCTAGGATTTGCCTCTGTCTTTCCTAGATAAGATGGCACTGAGGTATTCATAATAATCAGTACTGTACCCAAATCCATTTTCTTCTTGTCTCCACAAAACCCTGACAACTCCTGTTTTCCCTTTAAGTGCAGTTGAAGGTAATTAGCAAATTGCTCAAGGCTTGATTAAAAATGTCATTTTCTGAATCTGTGGTATCTTCAGCTCCTATTCTAAAGCCACTCACTACCTGCTCAGCTTAACCCCATGACAGTCAAAGATCTTGTCAGTCAGTAAAGGAAAATTATTATTTTACTCTGCAGCTTGACAGCATCTACTGCTTCCCATTCGATGCAGATAGAGATCCCCGGGGTGACAGAAGAGGTACCAAAAGACTGCTGAAATGTCCAAGCAGAGCAGAGGTTGTCATTTCGGATGTCAAAAGCCATGCCTTGGAAAAGCATCCCTCTGGGGATTGACACTGCGATGCCACGAAGTGTTGATGCTCAGGCAGTCTTCTCTGTGCAGGTACTCAGGAGAGATTTCAGTGGAAGAGATTGAGGATAATGTAAATACAAGTGATGGCGTGTAACACGCACAAGCAGACATTCCCACCCCCTGAGCTACACCCGTGCTGTTTACTGCTCACAACTCCACACCATTCAGCTTTCGACAGTGTCTTATTTAAATACCCTATTTCATTGGGGCTCGGGTTTAAAAGACTGAGGTCAAAGCAGCTTCCCTTTCATTTGGAGTAATTGGGAGATGCAGAAGTCAAATACTGCCATTTTGCATTGCAGCAAGTGGACCCTCATTGGAAAGGCTCATTTGTTTTGGGAAGGCTGAAATGTTCGTGATCTCACCATCAACTACAGCTTCTTCAGACGTTGTCACCATCTAGAGAGAGTGTTTGGTCTGATGTTTTTGTTGTCGTTTTTTTTTTTTTTTTTAATTTTTTTTATTCTCTTCCCTCCCTTCCCATAAAACCCAGGTTATTTTTATCTCTGTTTTGCCTCGGGAGAATGCATTGATATTGCTTAACTTTGCAAGACCTATCTTTGCCTTATAGTCTCAGAGGATCTCACACCAGGAGAGCTGATATATCCTGTTTACAGCTCTGTAAACCAGAACTCAACTCCTCTCTGCTACCATACGTGAAGACATACGTTCACACCCTTTAATGTGGAACACATTCCGTAACCTCTGTCCTTTCCCTGTTGCCCAGCTACCTGACCAGCACTGTTCCTTCCATGTAGCTCTCTGTATTCTTCTGAATTTGGCTACTTTGTGATGAATTCCAGCAATACTGGTGTATTTGCTGGCAGAAATAAATCATGGAAGGAAATCTAAGGTTTACCCAATCACCTGTTAGTACAGCTGTCCTGTCTAGCATTTTTAATACAATCCACTTCTCTACCCAGTAGGAAGAAGGCAAGAACGCGATCATTTGTTTGGAATTCTCTAGCACTGCGATGTTATAACCAGGAGTATTTTACAATTACGTCTTCATTGTCTTGACACAAATCATGCTTTAAATGATTAAATAAATCTTAGCAAAGGCATAGGATTTTCTGCACTGCTGTCTTTGAGTGATTTGCATGCAAGTGAAATAGATTTGGATCAGTCCCTGAAAAAATTAATTTTCTAGGGAGCTGTGAATTTTAAATGTTTAATTATTACATAAGCATTTTTGTTTGGTATTGTTCTGGTAAGTCTATATTTTATTAGGCCTCTGATGATTTATAATAATAAATGTTTGCTCTGCACTAGCTGGTCTCAGATTATTATCCTATCCAACATAGTTTATTTATCTATCCCACCTAGTTTTTAACCCTTGTGTGTTGTGTTTTGTTTTATTTCTCCAGTCACAACATTTTTGCTGGGAATAAATCAAGCTCCCTTTGAAAATAACTCATAGCAAATTAAGGTCAGATGTTTCCTGAACAGACGTTGGGTAGTACTTGAGCACGAAAGCTCCACCACCTGCAGAATTTGTAGCAGGCTCTTGATGGCTGCTGACTGTTCCCATGATAAGATGCCCTCTGACCTTCCCTCAGAGTTGTTAGCCTCTTAGAAAACTAGACTTATTACATTGGCAGCAGGCTGGATGCTGCTAACTGATATCCGTGGGAGTCCTGCTCTTGGTACCGTCAAGGAAAAGAAACCTACAGACTGTTAATGTCATCTTCCTTTGAAGTTTTCAGCTTGCTTTACATCTAAAGCTCCAATGGAGACATACATCTGTAGTATAATAGAGAATGAAATAATTCCCGTCTGGGGTAAGCCAGCAAAGGGCTATCGTTTTAGAGGCACAAGGTGGATGCCAGCCTGGTTCTACTTTCCCACCTCTGGAACCAGCCTCCTGGTGGTATTCCCAGCTCCACCATGCTCTTACTGGGATGCAGTCATCATGCAGTCCTGGGTAAAAACCAGCCTGTGTACAATGGCACCACCTACATCTGCCAGAAGGAAATAGAGAGGAATATATTATGGCTTTGGTTTTGCTTTTTGGGAGATGGAGTGCTTGTTCCCTGACGGGACGGCCATACCTTTTGCCATTTGTAACATATAGATCTGAATGTTTTTCTACCAGATCAAAGCACAACTGGGAAGAGGAAGGAAGAAATAGAGCTCTTCATCCAGCTGCCCAGAGTTAATCACAGGAATACAGGAGATTTAAGTTCAAATCCATCCTCCTTATTTGAAGTAGAGAATTGAACTTGACACCTCTCCTCATTCCAAATCGGAGTGCATTAACCACGAGACCAGAGAGTCAATCCCTCAGTTTTCCTCTACCTTTGTCTCAAACACAATTAAAGTTGACATTATTTAAACACAGAAGTAACTTCAAGGGAGTAACAGAGAGATTGATTGCGTCTCAGATGCTGTAGAGACTACAGCATTTTTCTTTAGGAGCAGCAAGAAGGGCAGCAAACCTTAACTCAGATGAAGCAGAGAAATAGAAGACGCATAATACTGAGACAGATAATGTCACAAAGTGTGGATCTAACTCAAAGTCTACTGAAATCCCGACTGTATTTCCAATGACATTACAGAGCTTAAATCAGCACATGGATATCCAATTTGGATGTTTTTTTAATCATTTCTTCCCATTTTCAACTGACAAAAGGGAAAGTGACTGTCACAGAACTAGAGATAACAGAGGGATTGCTACAGCAACTATTGATCAAAAAGCAAAATAAATATTCCAGCTGAATAAATAACAAGCAAAGCTTTCTTATTTATCCCGATTTCACTAACCACAGAATATTTATACAGTGATCATTGAAGAGAAAATCTTGAAAGAGCCCTGAATTGTCACAGTCATCTGAAATCGTTAATGCCTGCGCTACAGTAGCAGTGTATTATAAGGAAGTAGTGGCTTTAGATATCCCCAATTAGATATTCAGTGGTCACTGGAAAGTGGATAACCATGAATTAACAGGAATTTGGTCTTCACTATGGTCACACGGTTTTCTTATATTATCTCACGTGAAGGGCACAAATCTAGAATATTTTGAGCAACTCTAGGGCTAGAGATTTATCCATCCTTGTGTAAATCCACTAGAGCCCTAAAATGCCAAGCTCTATTTTTCTGTTTATCTTCCTGGCTTCCAAAAGGGAGCATGCAATCTTGAATTCAGCATCGGTCCTTTCTCATCGTGGTGCGAATTGCAAGTCCCCAGACAGTATTAGCAGGAGCCAGCATGCTCCAAGAGGAGCTACCAGTGCTGCAGATGCCTAGACTCACACCTCTTGCTCCTGCCTAGCAAAAACCCGTCTCACACACATGCCATTTTGTGTTGCACTAGTTTATGCTATTTCATTTAAAGGCTACAAATGCAAACAACAGTTTCTGCTGGGTAAAATGCCTACAGGTGTATTTTCAGTGAGACTTTTTACCTTCGTGATCTCAAATGGAGCAAGGTTACCAAATCTTGAGCTGTTCCCTACATAGTTAGGAGTTCAGGACAAGGTTTTCTTAAAAAACTAATACTCGCAACAAGCATTGAAGTATGTTCAGTTATTTTCCAAGTGACTGGTCAGTCACCTCTCTTTTATTTCATATCACTCGGTCACAACTCTCATCCATGAACACAGGCTATGGCAGCTGAGGCAGCAAGAACCTAAATTGATGGCATCATGTTGCTTTGGCTTTTCTTGCCAGGTCTTGTTTTCTTTTTTAATCTCTGCTGGCACCGTACTCTCAGCTCTGAGTGCCACCTGCTTACAAGGATCCCCGCTGAACCCGTTTCCCAGATACATTGTAAAAGTTTCTCTAACAACAGAGAAACCCTCCTTGTGTAGTCTCAGTTATTGCTTTCATATTCCAAGCAGTCCCTAAATCCAATTTTTGATGATACCATTTTGATTCTCAACATCTTTATTTGGTGTATTGTAGAGTTAAACTATTTGGATGAAGACTCCCAGTATGCACAGCATTATTGGTATTGGAAGAGCCTTCATATTTCACTGTGTACTTTACAAATATACAGTGACAGTTTCCTCTGTTTTTTAAAAGTTGGGGGAGTGGGGTAAAAGACAAAAAGGGCAGGAGAAACTAAGTAGAGCTCAATTGTGTAGAGCTTTTAAATACATCCTCTGGGAATTGCTGTTCATCTTTTTCTAAAAGAACCCTATACTGACAGATAGATTGTCAGATTTTCTTTTATTGGGTTGATACAAGAACAGATGAAATTACTCAGATATTTTTGCATTTGTTTGGTGAGTACAGCAAGCCACGTTCCTTCTCAATAACAACTTTCTTTAGATGAAGGCAAAGTTTGAACCTGGTTAATATCAACATTTGTCGATTTTATACCTTTTTAGAAAAAGGGGTGGAGCAGGGGGGAAAGCCAGAGAGCTTTTGTACTGTCTGGAGAAAAACTACAGGAAGGCAAGAAAGAAACACCTAAGAGAAAAGATATGGAGGGTTGTTTTGTTTTGTTTTGGTTAAAAATATTTTGCGTTCTTCCTTTGAATATGAGCTGAATTTAGGATTTGTATAGAAAAGTCCAACTTCTGTGAATCAGAAGAAACAACGAGTAGAATTTTGGCTTATGAAATGGCAACAGGGATGTAAAGTCAGGATGTGCAAAATTCTATGTAACATAGAGAAATATTCTTGTTCCAGCATTCCTCCTTCCCAGACAGCTCAGGTTTATGTACCCCATCTAGCGAAATGCATCTTCAGAAAACTCTACAGTGTTAGAAGACTGACACGTTCATGAGACAATGCCCTCACCAATGCACACAGTGCTACTGCACTAAATTTGCTATAATACATTATGATTCGCACCTGTAAGTGAGATAGCAGTAAACCGTATCTGGCTTTTCAAGCATTATAAACTGAAAATGTATTACATATTTACAGTCATATGCACATAAACAGAGCTTGAGTCATCAGCTCCCGATATGAAAGGGCCATATTAATGAGAAGGGACTTGGATCAGTAACTCCGATGGAGAGCTATTAGGGGCTGGAATAGATCTTCTCTGTTCATACAGTTTGCAGGCAGTTAGTCTGATTCAAATATCACTGAAAGAAATTGAAAGACTCCCCCAGGCTTAGGAAAGAAGCGCTTAGAGCAATCTATGGCTAATATTTGCAATGCTCTGGAATGTCCTTGAGAAGGCAAAACTTTTAGATTATATGCCCACATCAATCTGACATCTGTGTACCTCAGCGTCATGACTACTGCATTTTCTCAATATTTGTGAGGGACTGTCATATCACCCACTTATGAGAAAAGGAAAGAAAGCACAAGGAAAATTATTATGTAAAACCTCCCAGGAAAATCTCAGCTGAGTTAAAAAATACACAGTTCTCGAGACCTGACTGTTATTCTTCGCTTCATGTCTGCTGCCCAATCAGATACCCCTGCAATGCCAACTTCCATGGAGAAATCACGCAGCCTAAAATGGTTCTTAAAGTTTCCTACTTCTTTGGCACACTCCTAAATTAGATTAATTCCCATCAGCTTTCTGCTAATGGCTGAGTACCTCTGAAGCAAGTGTAGTCTCCAGAACAAGGTGCTGGAAAATACCGTGGGTGAGGCATTGATGGTGATAGCACAGCATTTCCAAGAAGTTTTTGGAGGAGTTGCCTAGTCCTTCTAAAGAGTGTGAATACACCTGACCAGTTTGAGCAGAAATATTGGCACACAGGTATTATGCCTTTAAGAAGGTACAATCTTCACAATCAGAGTGAACACAAATGTCAAACATTAAAGAAGAAATTAATCTGAGCAGTTTGCTGAAGTTGCTAAGAGGAGAAGATGGATTTTGGTGCAATTTGAATCACCTTTCCTCTCCTTCTGGCAAATCCACGTTTTGTTTCTGTCTAACATTGTCTTTGCTTTTTCAAGAGCATATCAGATTTTATTTGAAAGTAGAGCAAACAATATATTTTTTTAAAAGCCTTCATGTATATTTTATCCTAAAGCGATCTGTATCATTATTGATTTTTCCTGCAATAAGAAAGTTAATAGGACGAATTGCAAGTGGTTGCCATAGAAACTACATTGGTCTCTTTCTCTTGAAGAGGAAGCATACAATTAATTTGTCTTTTAACCTACTTTATTGCTGGAAAGCCTATACAAATGCAGCAGCACAGGTCCAGATTCATTATACACTTCTGTGTCATTGTCCTTTTAAATCATCTTTTCAGACACATTTTTTTTTAAGTGTTTACTGCAAAGAAAAAGTTTTCATTCAATGTGTTTCCTGATGTCTAATTTGCCTAGGATGAAAGCAGGGATATTCAGAGGACTGGGATTCTTTCTTTTCCTATCATTCATCCAACACTTCACAGCCCATGCCCTCCCCTCTCCCCCCACAGCAAAACACTTCGGAGCAGACCGGTTTTTTTTGACAAAACACATCAGCTCTGAAGCCAACGCACCATTTTAGGTTAGAATTGAGCTGTTTTACACTATGCTACTGAGTGGATTTTGATTTGCATTTTAGTGCTTATATAGCATCCTCCTGGCATTATTAATGCAGGTTCTGGCAGTTTTGTCTGAGTAAGGACTTCAGGATTTGTCACACGTTAAACCCACTCCATCCCAGGTTAATCGGAGGAAAACATCTGTTATCTTCTGCAGGAGTTCTTCTGGGGGCTGTTTCCTTAATACAGACGTTAAATGACAGAAAAACAGCGTGGGGAAGTGTTCCTGATTTGGTTTGCACTCCTTTTCTACCAGCGAAACTTAATGTCCTTCCTGTAACTTCTGTTTTGCAACTGTAAAGCAGCACAGTAAACGCTTTGATATTTCCCTTTGTTTGAAAGGAACTATGTTTTATAGAGAAACCAAGTTCTTTAGGCTTTCCCTAGGTTTCACCTAGATAGTTTCTGTTTCACTTCAGCTGATGACAGTCACGCAGTAGCATAAAGCCAAAGAGATAAATAACAGAATGATCTTCAATGTGTGTGCTCTCCATTAAAAAAAAAAAAAATGAAGCGATTTTAAATATTGAGGAAGTCCATAGGTATTAAGCATAAGTCTGTGCAAGTATTAAGCATAAAGGAATGCTGCTGCAATTTTGCACCTTCTCTCTTTTCCCTCCACTGGATCACACTTTCGTAATTGTTGATGATCACAGTCCCACTGCCAAAGTGGTCTGGAGAAAACATGGGAAATGAGATGCTCCAGATATCTGGTTTTGCAAAAAAAATGACTATAAGGTGGGGAAAGAGGTGTGACCAGGAGTCATAGGGTCACATAAATTTGCAAAGGGTCATTGGGACCCTCAAAGTCTACACTGAGAGGAGAAAAACCCTGCAATATGCCATGCAGTGAAGGTTTTTTGCAGTGAATAAGAAGTATAAACATTTTTATTCCAAGACACTGCTCTCATAGTCATTTATGAAACATCAGACAACTCCAAGGAGCTTTGGATCAGGTACCAAGGATAAAAAATATTTAAAAGAGTTTCTCTGTGCATAGTTCTTTCTTACCTCATTGTGGAGACTGAGGAAATTATTCACAACTAAAATAGCACCATATGCTCAGGTATGAGCTGACAAAGACATATTACAGCTCTGCTCCACAAAATGGGAGGTCAACCCACAGGAAGATTCGCCTATAGAGTGTTTGAGGGAGTCATCCACCAGATTCGCATACAAAGAGAGAGGAATAGTGAGGGGGAAGCGGAGAATAAATATCCCAAAGACTCTGAGATGTGTCAGAAAGGAGGGAGGTTGAAAAGGTCGAAGGCACTGAGACAGCAAAAAAGGTGGATAACTAATAATATCGAGGTCAGAGAGTGGGATCTTCACAGCCAGAGTTGCAAGAGGGGAATTTTAAGCAAATTCCTTTCAGAGGAGAGAGCAGAGGTAAATCCTTGTAGGCAACTCATTCATTTTTATCACCTCCCACGACTTCAAACCCCAATTTAAACCTTTATTAGATCAGACTGGACATGAGCACTTGCTGAAACGTGTCTCAAAGGATGGTTTTTTCTCCCTTTTTTTTTATGTATTATTTTTAGATCAGCTAATAGAATTGTTTGTATTCTTGTCTTCTTCTCATTAAATTACTGCCTCCAGAGCACGGAACATATGAGAAGAATGTCTTCTTAAAAAATAAAACAATACAAAACAAAAACTCCAACTTCAAAGAAATAACTAAGGTTTGAAAAGCCTTAAAAAATGAAATGGAGCTCACAAATGAGGAAGTTCTGAAGATTACTACCTGAAAACAGAGTTACAGTAATTCAAATAGTAATTCAAAAGTGAGATTTCATCTTGAAAAGGTTTCTTTTCCCCCTTTCTTTTCCTTTCTTATGAACCTGAAGCGAATTTTTGTTTTGCTTTTTAACAGAAAGCAATGGCTGGATCTATTCATGTTTGTCGACAAAAGCACTTTGACAACTCCAAGGAAGAAGAAAGGTTTGAAGGAAAAGAAGTGTCAGCCACTTCACCATATTAACATTTAGTGGGACGTGTGAGGAAGAAAGACAAGACAAAGAGATTTTTGGCATCAGGACTCGCCTCCCAAGAGGCAATAACACAACCACCCCAGACCCAGTACTCCACAGAAAACTGGATTTACAGCTAATGATTCTCCTCATTTCACTACTTAAAAGCCAACATCTGTGCAGTACCTCCCCTGCTACAAGCAGAAGATGCAAGTACCACAGCGAGTCTTGTCTACCTGCTTCTGCTAACAACAGCAACAAAGAGAAGTCATACAAAACAGAGCATCTGAAAATTTTCCCCCTACTTTTCAGGTGTTTTAGCTAAACTTAGGTCAGATCCACCTGTGCTTCCTTTGTGACACAACATCACCTTGAATCTCGGGTCTACTTTAAGATTCCTCAGCAGTAGATTAGACATCCCTGCCTCTGCTCCCATCACCATGACCTCAGCAAAGACAAAGTGAAATAAATGGGAACATTCTCAATTTTGCATTGTTGATGGCCTGGTAGCTTGAAAGCCTCATTGATCTCCCTTTTTCATCCACCCACAGGACATAGACACCTTGCCACAAGACAATAGTTTTATTTCCCCTTTCTGCACCTAGTTACTTTTCAGAGGACAGAGGAAACAGGATTTTTATCTCAGGACTGTGGTGTACCTAGAGCAAATATAGCCTAAGTGTTTAACAGAAGAAGATGAAATCTTAACTCTGTGATGAATATATGAGATTGCATCCAAGCCCAGTTCCAGCTTCTTCATATCTATGAAGCATCCCACTCCCTCCGCCAGCCTTGCTCAGGAGCTCAGCTGTGGCCACCTGGAAGCTTTCGGGGACACCCGAACTAAAGGCAGCAAATTAGTGAAGCCCTTAAAAGCTGGTCTCATAGCACAGTTGTAGACCTCCCACTACACCCCAACCCCTATTTATGACTTCTCTCTCCCATACTTAAGTTCCATACCTGGATGTGACTTGTGGCAGTATGACTCTAAAAAAAAATGGTGCTTTCAGCTGATAACAGCTGTGCCCAGTTTCTGGATGCTTTTGTCCCAAATAACAACAATCATTCCCAACTCCTCAAGCCTACAGGAATTCATACCCCTACAAGATGAAGCAGGGCCTTTTATTATCACCACTATTTCTTCCTTTATTTAGGGAATAAATGCTGCAATCAAATATGCAGATTATCATTGCATCTCCAATCTATTGCTTCATTTTAGCTGATCAGAGCTTTCAGTTCTGAGCTTGTTGTATGTTATCAAAACAACTTCCAATTTAGGAAAAAAAAAGTCCTTGCTCAAGCATTTTTTTAATAATGAGAATATTTATTTAGGTTCCCCTCATGCTGCTTCTGTGCACCCCAGTCAGATTATCTTATGAATACCGAGGTACTAATTCTGTTTTTTCTTGACCCGATGTGATATCAGCAAAGTTATTTTGAATAGCCCTATTGTAAAATAGGACAGGATCAGGTTCTTTTAGTGGATGAGAGTGCTGCTATTACCTCTTTTTAAAATTTCTGATTGAGCTTCATAAACTTTCTTAAGGCATCAGCAGAACTTGTGATGAAAGCTCTAAAGAACAAAGCTTTATTCATTATTATTATTTATCTATTCAATGTCTCAGTGTTATCCATTGTTCTATCAGCTCCAGCATCCTGGAATTCCCATTTTGTGGTCTGGTCTGAAGGATCAGTGGGCAGGTTAGTATCATTATATGGTTTGGTTCCTTCACTGGACTCTCCCAAGATATCCTCTGTTGTAACCCTGCATCGTTAACTTCATTATAGTAAATAAATCATATCTATAACAGTAGCGCTGGCTGAGAAAAGGACTGCTTCTGTTAGACACTGTAAAACTGTGAAAAGGAGACGTGAAGCAGAGTAACAGGCTGAGAACAGGTTGACGGCAAAAAGGTCTAAATATGAACTAGACAGACAACGCTGAGGCTGGGACAGGGAAAGACATACAGAGGGAACAATGTGATCCTGCAGACAACCTGTTATTCCTGTGCTTCTGTTTACAATTTCAATCCTTTCAGTGGGTGGCAGGCCATTACTGGAGCAAGATTTAACCACGCACTAAAGCTAAATGAACAAAGGAGGGGAAGGTTGTTGTGAGCAGTCAGCCACTTTAAGTGAGAAAATATTCAATCTAAAGGCTGAGCAGATTTTTGGATAGGCCCAATTTGATAAATAACTCGTGCCCCAAGGGCAGCAGTATTGCCTTAAATTGCTTCCTCCTACTGTTGTTGTTGTCCCCCCCCCCCAACTATGCTGGCACCCTCACCATTTCGGTTTGCCTTCTCCTGATTCAATTTTGCAGTTCCTTTCCTCATTTTTTTGAAATATCTTCCAAACTGTAGGCTGTTGGTGGCCAATAAACATTCAATTTTAGACCCAGAGAGCATTTTCTATCCAAATTCCACCTATGGAGCCAGAGTCGTGTGCACTGAAAGACCCATTTTTGCTCCTTTAGGGCTCCAGAGTAGGCATGGAAATACCTCGAATGGGCCAGCAGGTCTCCTGGGCAGAAAGAAGGAAGGCAACAGCATGTGCTGGACGAGGCACACCAGATACCTGCAGTGAAGCACAAGTGACCCAAAGCCTGCCTTCACCCTACACCATGTTTTGAAGGAACTGTGGGTCTGACTCAAGCTGTCAAATTAGTGGGGGAAAAAAATATCTGGTTTGCTCATTTCCACGGATGATTTCTGAAAGAAAGGCTAATAAGTAACCTCAGAAGATTGTTCCTATTTAAAACTTCTTCTGGAGGCCATGGAAACTCTGCTTGATATCTGAAATTATGAGGACAGCATGTACAGCAACATGGCAAATACAGCTTTTTTAAGACGTTATATTTCTTGCAGTGGGGGTGACAAAGCTGTGTGTTCACATTATGGCAGAAGCAGAATGCTGGAAGACTCTCAATAAAAGCCTAGTGCTGCTGCTCCCGGTGCTGACACACAGGTTTGGAATCATTATTTTGCTAATATCATTAATGAATCTGTACAGCCTGCTGTAGCAGTTCGGTTCTATTCTCCAGGAAAATGTTAAAAGGATAAACTGAGGAAGGAAAAAAAAAATCAAACAGATTTCCCAGCCAGAGAAAACTATTGCATCTAAATTGTACATTAACTGGGCTGTGTTCCACATAAAGGAACATGAACTTCTGTTGCACCATTTTTATTTTTTTTCACATTCAAGATAATTATGTATTTGTCCTTGCCTTACCTTGTCCCTTTTTTGCAGCTCTAGTTACTTTTTTTCTAGTAAGAACTCATTTAAGCACTCAGATTAATAAAAAGACTGGTCAGTGTGATGGGTTATACGAACAAAATCATGTGCTAATTCCTCCACTGCTGTTAACTGATAAAGCTCCAGTGATGTTCAGCAGCTGAGGGTTCAGCTCCATAGCATTTAGTATTTGAATACGAAGTATAGAAAAATACCTTTGTATCTCAATAGCATGTCCTCAGTGAACAAATCTTAGATATTGATTACTCAGAATAAGTACTGTAAGTAGGGAACAGAAGGTAGTAAGGGAGCAGTGGGCACCCAAGGATGCTCAGAGGCCTTGATGGCCCTGACCAGTATCACATGGGACTTCCACCCACCCCATCCATGGGTGATGAACTCAATTTAAGCTCAGCTGTGGGCCTTCAGACTGGCTTGAATGTTGCTGAGGAAGTGTTGGTCCCTAATTTGGCTATGACACCACTTCATCTGGACTATGGCCTGGGACTGGTTTTTCTGACAGGACTTTGGACCTGCATTGTTTGATGAACTTAGTTCTTACTTGAAGCTGCCTCTTGCCCTTGGACTTGCCCTGCTCAGATACCGTGGGGCTGGGTTGTGGATGGAGGGCTCCAGCCTGTGCTACTCACCACTTGCCTTCCTGTTGACAACAGCTTCACTTCTGAAAGGCTTTTCCCCTTGATAAGTGATCTTTGACATTAGCTCTCCTTGGCATCTTCTTATTCTGCCTGTGACTAGCTTCAGCAGACGATATGGCATTTCTCATGCCTCTTGTACCTCCTTGATGGAGTGTGGCCTTGTTCCAGTAGTGCTGTTAGCAGTCAGCGGTGCTTTTGTACTTCCAATAGCTAACATGTAACCATGGAGAACAGTTTTGCATGGAAGTACACAAAAGACTTGGTGAAAAGCATCTTACAAAGTACAAACCCCATAATAATCTTAGTCATATTCCACAAGGTAAATTTGCTTTCATCTCTGAAGGACAATGGGATTGTCATAGCATATGGGGAAAATAAAAGCAACTCTAATATTGCATAAACTTTCTTCCTTTTTTCTTCTCCTGGTTTGTCTCAAGACTGCTGCAACAAATCCTCTGTCTGAGAAAATCATCCAATGTGACTAGACCTTGGATTCCTGCTTGTAGATGAGCCTAGAGGAGAATGCCCAAGATCTTTGAAGCTGAAAATTGAAAAATGAATAGCAGTGAGAAGCTAGATCTCTTGAAGTTCATGTATAGCATTTCAGAATGCTTCACAAAGCTTAGGTATAATTCCAGTTAGCATATAAGCTGCTCATATGGTAATATGTTGGCTTCTTTTGCTGTGTTCTGGCAGCTGGTGAAGCAGGGAGAAAAATCAAGTCATAAGCATGCTTTAACCTCTAAATTTCACTATACCTGTAAAACAAGAGGTTGCATCAACCTTTGCAGGTGTGAGTAATAGCTGATAATTTATATGTGCGATTTGAGGAAAGCACAGTTCCATGGGGTGATTACTGCAATAAATAACTGAAGTAGAACACCCTTGTCCTAACATAAACCCAACTTAATTTTTCCCAATACTCTGCATGAAGAACCTGCTCTGGGGCTGGGAGGGTGCGGGTGAGGGAAAGGAGCTGGAAGAGATGCGTATGTAACCTTGCCTTGGAAGTCAAAGAGGTCAAAAAGTAAGAATTTAAGATCCAGTAGATGAGATCCTAGTTTATTCTGCAGTAACAGCAGTGATGTTCTCATTGTGTTATGACAAAGAAAAATAGAGAGGCAGTAGCACTGGCAATATATGCTGTTGTATAGGTAAACTGTTTAGGGCAAGAACTGTCCTTTTGTTTTATTGGAACATTACCCGACACAACCTTGTTCAAAGCCAAGAGTAGAATTTCAGTGAGCTGCAAGCTAAAATGATGACAATACTATTACACAGCTAATAATAAGTTGATGACCTTTGATAAATATTTTTGGCTTAGCTTCATTTTAATTTAAGAATGTCTATGTGCAGCAGAAATATCCATCAAGTTAAAGCTCCTTTCTGAAACAACTAAAATACTGATTTCCACTGCCAGCCTCTGCAAGGTGTTTTGCTGCAAGAACCTGAGCAGTGTTTGGTTTATCTCTTTACTGTGGCTTCTGCAATTTGTTTTTATTTTCCCCATCTGTGGTCTGTTGCTAAGCTTAATAAATAAGATATGGGATAGACCAGTAGAGAAACACATTCCAGTAAAGAATTAACTGGGATGTGAGAAGCATTTGCAAGGTTGCTCCATGTTAGTGGAGTGGAGCACCTGATGGAAGGTGCCTCTTTACCCCCTCTTCTTGATTTCCCACTGTGTGCTCATTGCAGGGTCCTTGTCTTGCCCTCACTTCAGACATGTGCGCTCAGGAACTTCTTGGCTGAATATCTCAGCTGGCATTAGCAGCTGCAGGGTGGCGGGAGGAGGGAGAAAGGAGATGGTCTCTCTGGTGAGAACAAAGCCTAACACGGCAAGCTTCAAAGGTCAACAACATCTTGAGTCCCACCTGGAAGCCCAAAGGCAGCCAACTCATCTGGCAGAGCAGCAATGGGACATGCTCCCAACAAAAAGTTCTGCCCATCAGGCAGGTGGCCACTGGCTCACCTTCCAAATGGCCTTGGAGGCCAGCCTTGAGTGGGGCTTGTTGCTGTACTCTGAAGTAGCAGTCAGAGGAGGAATTACACCATGTTTCTCATCCAAAACTGGCTGGCCCAGCAAATGCATATGCAAGTCTTCTCTTTGGTCTTGCTGCCAACTGAGCATCCAGCAAATTCCCTAAACTCCAGGCTCAATCTACAAACCCATGGCTTTGCACTTCTAGCCCCTTCATTTGGGATTGCTCCCCTGCTCCAGTGCCTGACCCAGCCAGACTGTCCTCACCCAGCCAGACCTCATTACTTTTCTTGCTATTACGGAGGAGCCTAGGTGGCTGTGATTACTGTGATTCTGTGTGTATGTTAAAACCCAGCAATGGATATCTAGGAGATTTGTTCCACTGGACCAGTGCCTGTAGACATAATGAGCCTCTCTAGCAGGGAATTACTACGTGCTGCAGATGAGGTAGCCTATAGCTTAGTCCTCATCATGCTCCTGGGTGTATAATCAAAGGGAAGTTGACAGATAAATTAGAATTGAATGTAGAAATGATTTATTGGTTTTCTGCCCATGGTGAAGATTTTTTTTTTATTTGACTTAAACTACTTTCTTTGCTGAAAATCAAAATGTGTAATTCATTTTTCATGTTCTCATCTGTTTTTTAAACTGCAATAGAGTTCTAGAAATATCTTAAAAGAAGAAACCCAGAATAAAACTCTTGTGTTATTTTTTTTATTTTTGTAAAATGACTATTACTCAGACATGATCAACCTGACAAATACTTCATGATTTTGTTCCCCCAAACTGTATTTTTCAGTATGTGAGCTCTTCAGCAAGATAAAAATCCCACCCCAAAAGCCCACAACCTTCTCCATCTCTGAAACAATCGCACTTAACTCTGATGTGTGAAAGAGAACAAGCATCTCTTAGTCCTCAGGGGGGAGACTCGTATACCTTTTACCAGTCAAATAATCAGCCCGAGAGATCCCATTACTGTCTGGCTTTTCCCTCCCTCTTAGTGTGTTCACTGCACTGTCAATTTTTCTGGTACGTTCACAATGTGCTCTTCAAACCCCATTGGTGAGATAACAAAGGTTTACAGTATCTCTTTACTTTTTTCCCTACTTTTCCTGCTGTATTTCATTCACTGTTTATTGACCGTGGTTGAGACTGGAGCTAGCTGTTATGGAGCTATATGTTACATACACCTTTTTTTTTTTTCTAACCCAAATTACAGAATTCTGTGCTAAAACAAGATGCTATGCAGAGATGTCAACTATCAATGCATACTATTGGTGTTTAATCACATTAATCCAAGTAAGTGAAATCACTAAGAGTACAGCATGGTAGGAAAAGATGTTACTTACCATCTGGTCCTTGCAAGGATTTTTTTAGCCTAAGGTTTGGATTCACATAGAAACCAGAGTGGAAACTGCTTGTCCTACATAATGTAGATGTTCAGGCTGTGAGTAGGTCTGTATGGTGAAACTAGTGGGTGAAATAAACTGCAAAGGTGGTGTTTGAGGCAGATGTTAACTAAACTTTTGCAATCTACTATCGTGATACAGGGGATTTTAGTCAATTACAGGACTAGATCTTCAGACCATAAAAGAAAGTCTGTGTTCTGTTGTCCTGCCCAGTGTATTCAATGGAGTATTGTGAACCACAACGCCTGTTAGTGGGGAAAAAAAAAAAGCTGGTGACAGGTGATTTTACTGAAGTTGACAGCAATGTATGGAAACAAAAAGTATCTGACCTTCTTAGATGTTGTTTCTATCTCTGTTTACTTTCCCATGAGTTGGGGATCTGCTCTCTTGCCATGCCCTCTGGTTCTGCACTTCATATTATATTCATAATCCTAAAAGGCCTCCTCTAATTATTAATTTTCTCCACGCACCAACCTAGCTGTATTTATTCCATCTGTTTGCTTCAGGAAGCGGACTGGCCCAGAGAAAAGGCATCGGTGCAGGAATCAGGGGCTTTAGGTCATGAGTGTTTGGGAATGCAAACAGCTTCATAAGCTAATTCCAGATCCAGAAGTGAGCTCTGGACCAAGTAGTAGTGAATGTGGCTGTGCAAGGGTGGCACAGGGTCCAGGTTAATAAACTCTTCTGAGAATTATGTTAATTTCTCTGAATTTTGAGAGATCCTGCACAGGTGTAGGAACTTTCCGAGGCAGTATGATGTAGCTGGAAGGCCAAATGTTGACCTAGACGCTTGGAAGGTTTTCCTCTCCATGTTTTGATTTGCCAGCAGCACATAAATAAAGAGCAAAGTACTTTGTTGTTATTGTTGTTCAGCTTCTGTAAACAGCAGCTAGGAAATAAATGGCAGAAACTGTAAATGAGATCAGTACAAATGACTCTGTCACCATCTACAATGGGAATCTTGTGTAATGAACAGCTAGACAAGCAAAGGTCTTCATTACTACTGAAGAAACTGGGATGAGAAGGAATTGCCTGGATATATCTAAGATGGCACCCATTCTGTAACCAAAAATACATGAAATACTTTGAATTTTCATGATCCTGCCACATAGGTAAATCTTTCTTCCACACTATTCTTGTTAATGAAGAAGTAAAACCATTAGAAATCATCACCTCGTGTAAATAATAAGGAGGTTGTGTGAAAAGTTGACCCACTGGAAACAAGCACATCTGTGTCCTCCCTAACAACCCCTCCAGGTTGCTGTCTGAGGTGACAGGAACCACGGGGGAACTTCATTAAATTACATGAGGCTTATGGCTTAATGTCAAAGCTTTTACTTAAAGGAGGAGACCTCTGTTCCATGTAGAATTGTGACGTTTTTTCAGGAAGCCCTTTCTTGTTGGCTGAATCACTCTCTTAAGATGGCTTGACATATGCTGCTCACAGCCCCTGTCAGGATGTGCTGTCACTCATTCTACCTTCTCTCTGCAGACATATCTCAAGATGATTAAATGCTTCATCAAAGCCAATAGGGCTTGCATTAAAAACTACGATAATTACATCACTTACTACATAAAACTACTTTTACTCCTATGTTTTTCCAAGGTCTTGAATTACTCTTCAGAACTGCTGATTATTATCTTTTCCAACAAGAAAGGCATGTTCAGCAGCACAATTGTGTTTTATAGCAGAGATTCACGTTAAAGCATCAGCACCATTTCTTTCTTAATTTCCCAATAAAAAGGAAAATAACCAGGAAATCAAGAATTTCTTGGAAAGCTGTTTTGTAGTATTTGTTGCTTACCCTCTCCAGAAAGGTAAAACAACTGTGTTTCCAATTGTAGGATAATTTATGTAATATAGCGGAATTTCTAGATTTATTGTCTTGTGTTTTGCTTAGCTCATGAGAAAAACATTTTGTTGTGAGAAGATACAAATGTGTGGGTATATAGGCTTGAAATAACATTTGGTGCACAGCTGAAGATTTGCTCTTGAAGGATTTAAAATTGAGGTATTTGAGTTATTGAGGAACGAGAGCAAGGGAGTACTAGGGCACATGGGAATTTAACAATCAGGTTTTCACCTTTGAGAAGAAATGGTTGGCTATTTTTTATTAAAAAGGGCTGTCCAGGTGGCGTGTGTTCAAATACTGAATATTTCCTCCTATCCACTTGACACAATACTGACTTTCACAACTGCTTTTTTTTCTTCTTTTGCTCAATCCCATAAATCCTGTATGGGTTTTTTTAAAAGTAGGTTGTTACATAAAGCTAAAATTAGTTTAGATACTGTCATATTTTGGAAGGAAATGTGAATGCTGTTCAGTAAAAGTGACATTGGGATGTATTGGAGTGAGTGAATAGACGGTGGTTTAAATGCCCCTCTGGAACATGAATACCGACATTTTGATTAATGTCTTTGTCATGGGCAAAGATTATTTAGTTAATGATTTGCACTTTCCTTTGCCTGGCTCTAGGAAAAGCATGCCAAATCCCAGGGTGGAAGGAAGGAACTAAGCAGCTTGAAGTCATTGGGTTATTCATGTGTTTTCGGCACGTGCCCAGAAGCTCTTCTGGATCAGGGCTGAAGCTTGCAGGGAAATAAAGCTCAGGAAATACTAGAAATAGAAAATCTCTTATTCATACTCTTTGTTTTGGGGGTCTTCTGCCAGCATGTGGAAGCAGCAGTGATGCTCCTTTCAGTCTAGCATACCCAATGCCAATGTTGCATTGCAGCAATCTCTGGATGACAAGATGGACCTCTGTTCTTTGCCTAGAGTCATGGCACAAGGTCCAAGTCAACCACGTTGCGCTGCCTTTTGAGAGCAACTTGGGAGTTTCTGCTCTGTGCAAAGAGAATGGGAGGTGTTGAAGGGCTTGATGAAGTGTTGTCCCAGCTGCCACCTTTGGTTGTGGGGCTGCGAGGTGTCCTCATGGCTGAGGTTATGGGATGAAACTGCGGTGGCCTTGTGATGGGTGTAAAGAAGTAGTGGTGTTTCTGGGTTACCTGGGGCAGCAGTTCAGTGGGGAGGGGAGAAGGCACCCAGATGACAATGCCATCAGCACTCTGCCAGCTTCCTCAAAAGGCTCAGAAAGAAAGACAAAATGTTTGTGACTTGTGCTAAATGATAGTGCCTTCATCAGTAGGGACCTTAACACTCATTTTATCAGTAAAACCAGCTGTGATATTTCTGCATAAGGGAAAGAGCATCCCTACTCATGATGCCATTTTTAGTTTCAAAGATAATTTTGAAGAAAACCTTTCAGTGTTTATATGTGAAGTTCTTTGTAAACAAATTTTTTCAAGTCCTGTTGTGTAAGACCTGTCCCCTTCTGTTCTATATGTACGTTGTATTTTTACTCTCCTCCCTCTTCCGTTTTTAGCTTTCACAAAGACTTGAAATGGAAGAAGTCATTAAAGGTTTAAACAACTTAAGCAGCTACTTTTAAATTATCTTAACATGTTCAAAACCCTTGCCAGATTTACCCTTTGGAAGGTAGTAAAATAATTTTGAATAGAATGTGACCAGATAAAATGAATATGATTTTATTATTCATGAATACTTTAACCTGAATGCTTTAGTGCCTACATACTATTATATTAAATTATGGTGAAACATAAAACTGTCACACTGGGGTTTGTAGATTGATATTCCCTATGGATTCCCCTTATGTTTTTCTATAGCTATCCCTGCTGCTGCTAATGGAACCAGTCTTTTGATACCTTTTCCCTTCTAGTTACGTTCTACCTCTCTATTGATAGCTTCGAAGCACCTTCGTTTCTCGTTGGCAGATTACCTGCCTCTTTTCACAGCGAACACACAAATAACCCCTATGAATTCCCACCCACACGTGTACTTTTGTATCTGGCTTGCTGTTTCATATTCCTCTTCTTTTTTTATATGTTCTCTCTGGGTATTTTTTTTCCCCTAGACATCACACTTTAGGGTATACTTTCAAAATGATGTTCAGATATTTAGGTGAGACTCCCATTAAAGTTAATGAGACATGTGGCTAAATGCCTGTGCACTGCATTAACAATACCCTTTACTGTTTATTGTCTGGCTTAAAGAAAAGGTCACATTGGCTCCTAACTCCTAGTCCTGGATCTTTACCTTCTACTTCAGATTTTAGAGGTCACTGAAAGAGAAGAATGTAAGGCAGAGGGCATCCCCAAGTTTATTTTTTCAGTTGGCGACATTGTTCCTTTAGCTCAGTTTTTCTTTTTATAGGGAGCTATAGAAATTACAGACCTAAGAGGAGCTTTTATCCCAAATTGTCAAAAGCATAGTAATGACAAGTTATTGCTGAAGAACCACAAGATCACCATGGTGCTTTGTGAAGAAAATTTCACTGGAACTAGCAGGAAATATTACATCTTCAGAGAACGGACTTTTTACCAGGCTGTGTGTTTACTGCATCTAGCACAATAGGACCCTGGCTCTTTGCTGGGGGAATATCTTGATTATTCCAATATAGATAATACTAACCATAAATACTTGTTGTGGCACAGTGATGATAACACAGTACATGTTTTCACCTGTGTCCTTTGCCTGAGAGTTTTTGGTTAGCAATTCGATGCTGTAGCAGGAAGAGGAGATTATGGTGAACACAGGTCTGATGTAAGATGGGAGAAAACACAAAAAGGGAAATAATTGCAACTTTGCAGCTGTGCTCTGTGGAGGGGAGTGCGTATAATTCTAGTCCCTTCAGCTGGGCTTGGGGTAGAGGAGAACCTGATGGATCAGGAAACTGGTATTTCCAAGCAATGTTACTAAATGTTCTGAAAAATAATTAATTTCCTTGTGCCTAAGTCTTCTCATGGGGATTATATTTAAGTCTTGGTAAACATGAACAGAGAGCCTAGGGTGAAACGCACAGTAAATGCAATCTGTGTAATGTGAACAAGAGTCCAGCTTTAGATCCTTTTTTCATTTGTCTTATTAACCCAAAGGTAATCTCCGTTCTCTATTATAAGGGAACTTATCTGGTATAATGGGAAGATAGCTATTCAATACAGTCCTCATCAACATTGTATTTTCTTCATGTTTCTAAAGCTCAGTAGAAAATGGCATTAACCATTCTATTGAGACAAGGAGATGAAGTACAGCAAGGTTAAACACAGCTTTTGCACTAAAAAGGAAAATTAGACTTAGATTAAAATACTGAAGTAAAAAAAGAAGTTAAATATGTTGGGTGAAATGAAACATTAAAATTAAATGACTAGCATGGGTGGGTGAAGTTCAATATAAGTAGGAGTGTTTAAGATGGGAAGGTTTTTATCCTACAGCGAATTGGCTAATGATGTTGCTAATGTGGGATCCCACAGTTGGCAGTTTGTTTCTGAAGGCAGATACTGTCCTAATGCTCCTGATCTGAGAGCTACAATTACGTAAAAAGAGCACGTCATTCAGCACCGTGTATCATCAATCATTAAAATGTCCTTTTTTTTATTCCTCGTCTTTGTTGTGAGTAATGTATGGGAGTGAAGAGAAAGGCTGTATTTGTATGGAGGACAGGCTCAGAGATGCATAGAGCTCAAAGTCTGACCAATGTTCTCCTTTAAGTATTCCTTTGAGGGGAAAAAAAGAGGAGGTGAAAGTCTAAAAAAGATGATAGATAAAAGCAAGTATCTGATCAAACGTTTTCCAAACAGAGTGAGATGTGTGTTGCTTTCTCTGGCAGCAAGGTGAACTGTGGTATTAGACTGTATGGACAAAATTATTATTTTGGTTGTTTTTATGCAGGGAAAGCTCAAGAATTCCATCGCAGATGGCAGGAACTAATTATTTGGTTAATTAATAACAGTGACATTAATATGCTTATTACTCACTTCCTCTGCATTATCTCACAGGTGTTCCAGCTGTATGCTAAAGAGCTAATGTGCTAAACTCTGTGCATGCACTGAACACAGCTTTTTTTTTTTTTTTTTTTTTTTCAGGAAAAGGACATTCACCAAATGTAATGTCTTCAGAGAGTTCTGATCTTTCCTTCCCAGAAGGTCTCCAAGGGTGACTGCCCTTTCTGTGGAAAGGGTTATCATGCACAGTCTCACCAACCCGTTGTCTTCCTCATGTCATTGAACTTCTCAGTGAAATACTGTGTAAATTAAATTACTATCTAACTGTAGGAAAAGCATCTATTTTCTTTTTCCAGCTCTGATTACCCCTGTTTGAAGTCTGCTTGGTCTCTTCCTCTCTGGGTGGCACAATTCCCTGATACTTGCTCATGCAGTGACGTATGCAGAGCAGGATAATTCTTTCAGATCCATCAAGGTGTCTTGAGAACCTAAGTCGTGATGTGAAAAGGGATATGGGAATGGGGGTTGGGCAGGTAATGAATCGTGAATAAAATATTTCTTTTCAACATTTATGAAATTTCACTGCAACTGCTGTAGTGTTTTATTTTTATTAGAATTCCTATTTCTGATAAAAACTACACTGAACACTTTTGACCATTCTGAAACTGAAATTTGGGTTGTAAGAAGTCATCGCAAGTGACCTTTACGTGTAAGAATCTTGGAATTACCTGCCAAGATCTGGGAATAGATATTTTTAGAGAGGGTGGAGATGGAAATGGAGATTCAAGAGGAAACTTTGAATCAGCTGTATTAGGAATGTCATGAGACTAGCCTCAGTGAAAATGGATGGAAGTTAGGAACTCCCTTATTTATGTGTCCCTATGTTTAATTCTGGTCAAAAGTAAAAAAGGAGGTACGGTGTTTTATTTTTAAGGTGGGTGAATGAAATTGAGAGAAGACTGATCTGCAAATCTGTCTTGGGCTTGGCTATTTCATGGACTGTGTGCCTTCATATCTGCAGTCTTGTCTGAGGTCACCTGAAACTAAAATTGAGAGATGTAACCTGAAGTGGGCGTGAGAAAATTGCTAGCATGGGATTTATTGGGCAAATTTCTTAATTTTCTGCCTCCTTTCTCAGTAGTGGAAAGGAGGTTATTTTGCCTTTACATTTCCACTTCTTAATGAATGTAGACTTGCTGCATTGGAAAATTTCGTATGTCCTGAAATGTAAAAGTTGGGACACACCTGGTATACAAAAGTAAGTAATAATAACAAGTGCATGAGTAATAGAAAAGAACTGTTGATGAGCCCCCAGTGGAGTTAACAACTGATAAGGATGCTTAAATGCGCTGTTCCATTTGTTTACACATCACTGATCTCTTAATTCTGCATTTTAGCAGTTGTACTGTTACATGGGAGTTTGAGAAGCATTTTTAGACTCACAAATGATAGGTGAAGTGACAGGTATGTTGAAAAATATCCTAACTCCTCACTTGAGAAGACTCAGTATTGTTTTATATGAGATTGTGTCACATTCATTTAGAAAGGTGTTCAGCACTTTGTACGTCTTTCTCCAATCAATATTTTTTCTGGTTTGACTGCTCTCCACGGTCAAAGTGTAGCCTTGAGTTCCCATGTCATCACTGAAGTGTATCTCTTACCTGTAAGTAGCATCTGGCCCTCTTTACCTTCTGCTTGCCCCATCTGAGGTACATCCTTCAGATGGTGATAGGGAGCAGCCTTAAATCTGATAAAGAAGTTGGCTACAATGCAGTCCTGCAGTTTAAATGCCATGACATTTCCGAGTTATTAACATAAGAACATTAAATTAAAATTATGTTCCACGGGGACTGTAGCTTTGTATGGCTTGGGACAATTCGCTTGCTTATTCAACGAGACTCAAAGAGCTTAAGCTGATTACATTTGCAGTTAATACATTCTTTCCAGGGGTACTACTTGGAGATAAAACTGAGAGACAAATTTTGCTCCAAGATGGTCAGACACAGCTCCTCAGAGTTCTACCTAGTCCTTGTGAACATATCTGACTCCCGTGGGCTGTGAGGCAGAGAAACCACCTGAGTAAGCCTTCTAAAGCTGGTTCTTTAAATAGCCAAATACTTGGACCCATTCTCAGCTGGTGTAATTTTGCATCAACTTTGATCTCCCCTATTGAGTTGTGAATGGCTTGAAAATGAATGCAAATGATAGCTCTGCTGAAGGTGAATATTGAAATGTATATATGCCACTCAATACCTTGCGATTAAAACTCATTGCTATTAAACATACTCCTGGCTTACATACGCAGTGATTCATGCCCCCAGAACTGGAGCATTTGTTTTAGTTATTTCTTACCATCAGATAATCTAAGAGTTCTGCTAAAACTGGAAGATTGTTTCTACAGTTATTATGAAATAGGATCTGCTGGTGTGCAGTAAATTGGAAACAATACCTTCTGCTTTGATTAATCTCTTTCTCTGAAACACGGAGGTCATCCCTAACTTCCAGATATTTCTATTCCCCGTGTATATTAATTTCTGCTAGCCTGGGGTTTAATACACATCTCTGTTTAATTTCCACAATTAATGGTTGTAAGACAACACAGATAAAAATGCAAATGAACAACTTATCTTTATGCTTTTCTACGTGATGTTTACAATTGCAGTTACAGTGAGTTTTTAAAACTGCTCAAACAGCTTTTCCTGCAGATATGAAAATTATAAAGCTACTTTCATAAATTACAGATTTTAAAAACTGCTGTCACTTTAAATGGCTATTTTTTTATATTTATTGAAACTGTTTTGAGTATAAAGGCAACACAGTTTTTGTTCTTTTTTGTAATTCCACAGTAATACATAATATTGGCATAAAGGGAAGCTCATAGAAATATAAATATGCACATATTTTTTTCTTCTCCTCTGCAAAGATTTTAGAATAGAGACCCATAAGAATAAGCATTTCTTGCAATGGTTGCCTCAAAGTTCTTCTCCCGGATGTGCTGCTCTGACAACATTTTGGAATCAAATGTAAAAAAGAAAGACAGTATAAGAAAATTGTGGTTCTTGACAAAAACAGGGGCTGTTACAGCTGCAGCATAATAGGGGCACTGGGAAATTAAAACTTTTCAGTTTTCCCTGAGCTGCGTTTCTACAGCTGGCAGTGAGAACTTAATATTTGATTATGTGTTAGTTAAAAAAGAACTAATACAATTGGGAAGAGTATGTTCATTGAGCAGATAAAGTTTTCATTCACCTTCCTGCAACTAAAACTAGAGTTGAACTAGGGCAAATCTAATAAGGAGATCACAAACATTGGAAATCTGCTGCCTTACATGGACTGTGTTGAAAATGTTTCATTCCTGTCCCAGAGACAGGCTTATCTTCAGGAAGAAAGAGATTTCCCTGTCCCTTTTGACAAAGGACCTTCTGTTGCCTGAGATGGGTTTTCATATAAGGAGGAACAAGTTATGTCTTCAGTAGATCTTATGGCTACTTCTCTAGTATGTACAAAATATGAGCCCTTGATTCATCCAAACTGGCTTCATATCTACGGCTCTTGACATGACATCTGAATGTGTGCTGGTAGTACAGTTTGAGTTTAAGCTCTGTGTGAGTATGAGCCAGAGGCTCTGGGAAAAAATCAGCCTGGTAAAAGAATCTAGAAGTAGACAATATTGGCAACCTGAATCCTTCATCGTCCCTTCTGCTCCGCAGTTTTTCACATCCTCCGTGCAAGGCAAGCTAAGCAAACTGAGTGGCAAAGAAAATTTAGATTAGAGTGGGAGCCAGGCTTCTAAACAGTGATAAGAGAGAAGTAACTTTGGAGGTGACATCTGCAAGCCAAGTTCTGGAAGTATCGGGTGTCTGAATTCGCATGTGGTTTGCAGTCTGGGCTTGTGTGTATTTGAAGAGCATTGGTAGAATAAACTGCTCGCTTCACAACGCCGCATGGTGTAGCTATATTAGACAAATTTTATGTGTTTTTTAATCAAAATTGTTCTTGTAGGAAATGATATTGTTACTATCAGTCTTTCCAAGAGATTAATTATCCTGTTATGTATTCCTGCATGTCTGTATATTTGTTCACCCTGTCTGTCAATCCAAGGTTTTTGTGCTTGCTCAGCTCATCAGGGCTGTATTTGGAAATAGTAATGGCTGAGGCTACCTGCTGGGCACCTTGTAGCTATGAGTCCAAATGCAGAAGCTAGATATTAATATAGTTATTTCTCATCAGGGGAAATAAGTTGGGTGTATCCATGAGCGTGGCATGCAGACAGGAGCCCTTCTGACACCACATATCCTCAGTCTGCTGACACGTCTGTGACTTGAATATACGCTCATCTTCGGTATTTTAACTCCAACAGGAATGTTAAAAGTAGAGTTGAAGGTAGAGAGAAAAGATAGCATACTAGGAGTAATTTTCTCTAGCCAGTTAAGGGTCAAGAAGAGTGATAGTGTATACAGAAAGAAATGTTGGCTGGGCAAACAGGAGCTGATGACAGCTCTCAGCAGGCTCTTTTTATATAAACAGGCAGTAAATGCCTTTGGAGTGCTGTATGTTTGTGTACGGAGTGCTGTATCCAGCACCTTAATCCAGGAAATCAAACCAAACATTGCATCCTTTTAATTTGTTCTCAAGCACTAGTAACAAACGGTGTTAGAGCTGGCATCGAGGCCACAGGTAGGTTGGTTGGCCCCTTATGATTCTGGTCATTTTAGGTGGATATTTCCGTGCAGGCTTCCCCTCTGTTTATGCTGGCAAATATAATCTCCAGGTTTACGTTAATTCCATTTGCCGTTGATTCCCCTTTTGTTGCAAGAGGTATATTAGAGCTCTGTATCATAATAACCAGAGTTCTGCAGAGTTTTTGGTGCAGATTTCACATTGTCTTTTGTGGCAGCTTCAGCTGAGCACCGAAAGCTGCATTAAGCACTGTGGCTTACAGCCACAGTGGAAAGGGTCTAAATCTCCTGTCTTTTTTCTGATTGCGTCTTCATGACTGTAATAATATTTCTAAGTTATACCCTACTGCTAAATCCTACCTACTTGCCTAGAAAAGGGAATTTGTTTTTCTTTTGTGTTTAATCACTTTATATACAGGGTAAGGTGGTGTCTCCCGATGCTCTATTTCATATTCAAGACTTGATAACAATTAATAAAATATTTGCTCTTTCTTTCCTATCTTACTTTTTCATTTTTCCTCTGCAGACGATCATAGATGTTTTCTGAACTCTTACTATCCCTCTCATCTTTATCCTCAAAAAATACAAAGTATGCTCAAGCTATATTTGCCCATGGAAAGCAGGGGAAGGTCTGGTTGCCTTTGTCAAAATGACTTCTTCTGAGGGGGCTCTGATTTGTGGAAAACTTCACTCTATGTTAGCGGTAATGCAAAAGGCAACACCATTGTCTGCTGGGAAGATAATGCCGTGGTGGTAAAGCTTGTGCCACACATCAAAATTAAGGAAGTTTAGACTCTCGGTGTAGTTGATCTTCAAGGTCTATCACTTGTTTGGTTTTCATCTGTCACTTGGGTGCCAGATTTCTTAACCAAAACATGGACAGGCTCTGGACTGCTGTTTTGCAGAGATAAAGTGTATTCAACTTGCTCTGACTGAACTTAGATCCTGCTAAAATGCAGGGTGTTTACTCTAAATCATTAACTCAGGCTTGAAGATCCCTTTTCTGTATCAATATAAGAGATCCACATTGAAACAGTAACCCTTACTTTTCCCAGGTTTGGCATAATCCTAGTCCTGAGGAATTCAGTTGTTGGGGGAGAAAAAGGAAAGACACTAAACCCTACACTTAACGGCATTTCATGTCTGTGCATGTAGGTATGTACTGATCTTCTGGGAGGTGAGAGAGAAAAGAAATAGAAGTAGGATTTTTTTTTTTTTTTGAGAAGGCTTTATCAATAATCTAAATGATTTTGGAAGAATGGTTAGAGATCCTGAGAATGGCACCTTACTTAGCATTTGCCACAATATTATGTTTTCTTTTCTATATTTGAGTTTAACAGTACCATCTGTCAAAAATACTAGTAATGGAGGAGTACACTGGATAAGGCAAAAGTAATTACTTGATTTCCTCTGGTCCAATTTACAACAGCTTAAGTAAATAAAAGAGCAAATAATAAAGTACCCAGGCAAAATCTGAGCTTTTTTTGTATCCCCTTTCCTCTCGTATCCTCGGCAGAATATAATTAAATCTGCCCTTGGTAGATAAGAAGTAACGCTGCTATTTCATCTCCTGTACATATGTGTGCGCTTTGCTTTGCTAATGCTTTTTTTCAGAGTTTTGCAAGAGAGATCTCTGCTGCTTGTCTGCCTAACAACCTTTGGGTTGATGTTAACATCAGAACTCCATCTATAGATAGCTGTACAGCCTTCTCAAGCTGTCACCGCATTCTTCCCACCATCTGCTTGCCATCCCGAAAGACTGGCAAGGTTCTATAGGCCTTCTGTACGGGAGGATTATGTACTAATTGCTCAGCAGCTCTGAAACAAGCTTCCAAGTTTGTCTGGCATTGCTGGGTTTTTCTCTTCAATGCTTTTGAATATGAGAACGGGAGGCGATTTTATTTGTTCCTTGGTCCCGCTGCAAGCTTCCAACTCTTTCTGGCCTTTTGTGCTTTGTTGTCACAAACATTGTGTTCCCATCCAATGTAGTGATTGCACAAGTTTACAGGGATGTCCAGACTCTGGAATAAGATGAGTTTGCTGGAAGGAAACAATGAAGAAAATAAAGATACCGGCTTCCCAGTCTGCTTTTTTGCTTTGGCTGTGAGTTGCTTGGCAATGAGCTTTCCTGAAGCTGGGAAAGAATATTCCTGCAGAACCAAAATTATCTTATAAAGCTCAGTTAAACTCAGGAACATGATTCCCCCTCAACAGAAAAGGGAGCTTGTGTTTGTTTAGATTTTTAAACTTTCACACTAAATATACAGTGAAGAAATGCCATCTCCTTGGATTGACTGTTGGGGAGATGAGTTCTGGAATTAAGTCCAATAGAATTTATGCTTGAATGTGGCTTCCAGTTTCTGCTTCTTGCTGGATGTAAATATTTAGGATGTATTTTGCACACCAAATTTGATGTACTAGAGAACATAATGTAACTACTAAAATACATGCTTTCCTTATTATTCTACTTACAAGATCATTTGTATCACTTGTAATAATACACTAGGTACATAAATATTTAACAAAAAATTGTCTCTATGCATTAAGCAGGAAAATTCAAAGCCACTGAAGCAATGTGAGATATTTCTATTTAGTGTTTGTCTTTTGTTAGTAGATAATGGTGGATAACATTTTAATGCTCTTTCCTTGCGCGTAACCTAATTATCTCAACCAACTGACTTTCTGACTTTAGTCTGGGGGAATGAAAGCTAAACCAGAACAACAGGAAAGAGAACATTGAGTACATTTTTGTGCATTTATCTACAATGTTATTGGTCCCCATTACTGATTTTTTTATTTTATTTTTTTTTATTCTGTGTGGCATTACATCACTTGTGCTCCTCTCTTTGCTCATGTCCTTTTCTTTTTTTTTCTTGACTTGAAATGGACAAATAAGATTTTTCTATTTCTAGTAAAGGTTTTTAACTTTTAAATTTGTAAAATATCATTAGCATTCGATATGGAAAGCAAGATCAACTCCACTGTTTCTTTCAGAACAGTCTTTACCTCAAAAAGAAACACAAATCATGAAGCCTGCTGGAGATATTGTGGCTGTTAAGCATATTATGTGGTTATCAGTGCCTTGAATCTTCAATAATGTCACAGTGTACTTCAGAAGGTTTTTCTTTTATATATATTGAGTTTTGTTTTCTTCAGTTAAGCTAACGTGACAGAATGCAGTCTCTTTGTCAATAAAACGGGCAGTTTGTGGTGGTGTACAGTGATCTGACAAGGTGAATGTTTTCTGTACGAGCATACTGGGTGGTTTCTCAGTCAAAAGCTGTAACAATGATGAAAAAGGAAAATGCGTCATTCAAGGTACAGCACTGCAGATATATTTCAAAGTCTATGCCTGCTATTTTTTAATCTTTCTAAATGAAATAACTGTCGAGGATTTACTGCACCTTGGGGTATTTGAGAGAGTTTGCCCTGCTTAAACACCCACTGCAGAACGGAAGGATTTAACCATTACAGTTGTGAAGGTAGATGCTCTTAGTTTTAAAATAATTCTCATTTAAATACTTTATTCCCCTGGTAGAAACAGTGAAGATGGGTTTAAAGGTGGTATTTTAGCTATTACATTTCCCAGTGGTCACAGACTCACAGAGAGGAATACATCAGCTATTGATTTCCATCAGACCTACCTATAAAGCACTAAACACACAGATTAGGAGTGCGCCAGGTTAGGAGTAGGTGTGGAGTGTTCTGGCCAAGAGGCATGACATCTACAGGAATCCACTTAAAGACAAGGAGGTGGTAGGCAGAGATATAACTAGCCTTAAACCAAAAGATTAATGGCAAGTTTCTCAGGAAAAAGAAAAAGCAAAAGAGATCCTTCTAATGTACTTTTTATCAACAAAATGTCCTCATAAAAAAATAGCTACTGCCATTATTTCAGCACAACCCTCTAGCTCTGCACAAAATCATAGCCATTCTGCTAGACATAGAAGAATGTAATAAGGGAAAATCACATCAAAAATTGTATTAGTATATTTACAAAAAATGTGATGGAAAAAAAAACCCAAACAAGTATTCTAGAGTAAATTTCTTGTATAGATTTGGTGTTGGTTCTTGGGAGAAGGTTTAAACCTATTCGCACACTTCTTAAAATAGGATTATGGTGATAAGATATTGCTATCTTGTTACAGTAGAAGTCATAGGAAGTACCATATATAATCAGCAGTTCATTTACTATTTAAAAATAAATTTTGTCTATTGAACATATTTTTCAGCAAATTTAACCCAGACTCTATTATTTCTGTATTTGTACTATTAAAATACAGCACGATGGGTCATGTATTATTCCTACAGTGCTTAAAGGTAAGTGGGAATAGTTTCTGAAATCAGCCCGGTCTAGGTTTACTCTTCTGGTTTCAAAGATTGACACTCATTCCCCATGTGTCATAGGGACATGGGACAGAGTTCTGTTACCTGCAGAGTATCTCCTGTGTTGTCTGTGACAATAAAAGACTCTCTTTCATGATGAAAACCCCCTTTAAAAAAAAAAAAAGACAGCTGAAGAAAACAAAAATGCAGCAGCAAAAGAAGATCTGCAGCAAGCTGTTCACCAGTGAGTCAAGTCTGAAAAAAAATAATCACTTTTTATGCCCACATCTAGCTCCTTTCAATTATACTATTACTTTAATCGCACCTGCTGTCTGACATTCCATTACGTGCTTGCTGGTGTTGCCAGACAGGAAAGGTTTTGACTTGGGGAAATAAAATCTGATTTCTGAGTACTCTGGTGTTACCTATTGTTCTTGTGAAACTGAGACTCTTTTGAGCTGTCCCTGGGGGAGAAAGGAAAAAAAAAAAGGAAATATTTCTTTGCTCCACTTGAAAGGACCTAGGAATACTTTCAAGTGACAGGTCCAAAATCTGGACACCTTTGAGCCTTTCTTTTACTGAGCCAGTAACAGATAGCTACTCACAATTTCAAAACTGTTTAGGGGTAGAAAATTGTTTGAGTGTTTTGTGTGGTTTTTTGTTTGTTTTGGTTTTGTTTTTTGAACTTCAGGTGTAATCTAGCAAATTCTCTCTAAAACCTATACCATTTCACCTGAATCCCCAAACCCTCAGATCAATTCAGGTTCTAGGGACTTGAGTTGGGGCAAGCTACTTACCCTCTCTGTGTCTGTCTTTATTGTTTGGCAAATGGGAATGAGAAAATTTCTAGGGTTTCTCTTTTTTTT
>VXBW01005443.1:493101-529683 GCA_013400375.1 Thinocorus orbignyianus | reverse complement strand
TTTTTTTTTTTTTTTGAGGGGAACGAGGAGAGGTTGAAGAAGAGATATTGTTATCATAATCTGCTTGCTTTAGAAATAATTATCATCTCTGGAAGGATTACCACAAGTTGAATTAGGATGTTCTCACAGCAATTTGTTGAAATCAAACACCATTTATACATTAATATCTAAACACCAATGGAAGAGTTTAGTTCAGCAGAGAAACAAACTGCTTTACTTATTGCTACAGCTCCAACAGAAAATCAGTATTACAAAAACTTATATAATTATCTCTTCCCAGTCTGGGGAAAGTTATCAAACTTTAGTGACTCCTGTACTTTTGCCTGCTTTTTCTAGGTAGACTGTAGAGTCTTAAAACAGCCTGTAGCCGCTGCCTTTTTACAGACCACCTGGTGCAGTTGTAGTTTCAAAGGTCTGGTAGTTACTGCACGCTGAAAAAAATGAATTTCTACAGTCTGAGCTGGTGAGTCGTCAGAGTTTTCTGTTGTATGTGGCTCAGAAGAGGTGGTGTAATGCACGCCTGACTATGACTTCTCTGGTATAGCCATATGTATAGAAGATTTAGCTAATGATCTTCTCACTGGTTTTATGTAAAACTACAGGTAATTTCTTCTCACAGGCATAATCTAAGCAGAAAAGTTCTCTTCCAGTTTTGTATTTCACCCAAATAATTGCACAAATTATCTTTGTCAAACCTGTGGCATTTCTCTGTTATCAGACTGGTGCTTTCACTCATGGATTTACTGAGTTTCATTTTAAAGGATTATTTCTGTTTGGAACTGTCAATATATCCCTTTATAGAAGTTTCTGGAGCTTTTGGAACTCCGTGACTTCAGTGATGACAAAAGGAGGAACTAGAAAAACTCGAATATCTGTATAGTATAAACTTAGCATTTACCTTAGCAGTCTGGATGGGACTCACCAATAAAGCCAGGCAGAAGGATAGAAAATACTGAAAATATTTAAAATTACTCTTGAAAATACTGCTTGATATGATCCTGTGATATGCTAACTCCTAAGTGTGAGATAGTCATAATAACATTCAGATTTGAAAGGGCAGTTGGGAGATTCAGCTGGAACCAGATATTTTTAATGCTCTGATATGATATTCTGTATTCCTTAAAACCAGTATTTCTGTTCCAAATATAAATGATACTATACCAAATGTGAATATTAGAAGTGAAAATCTCCATATAAAGCCAACCTTCCTAATGAAGGTGGATCATTAGGGAAGGGGTGGAGAAAGAAGAGTAAATAATTGAGGTGCTGGACTCAAAGAGCCAGTTGTGGTCATTTGGCTTAAAATCTATGAAAGTCAAAATGTTTTCTTTTATTTTTAACAGCAAATGATCTTTTTTTTTTTTTTTTTTTTTTTTTTTTTTTTCCCCCCCTCACTGTAGGGTCTTGCTATGATTAGGGTGGTCAGGAGAAGACTGCCTTTTGTTGCAAACTATAAAAGATAATATCAGCCTTTAGACAAATTAGTGAGAGAGAACAGAATGACTGCAACACGCGTGGTCTGAAACTGTAAAGTAAATCAAGTGATTTCTGTGAGTCACATAAATATATGTATATATTTTTGGCATTGCTATAAAGAAAGTTATAAAGCAGATAATAGTCCTTTAGTTAATGTGCATAGGTCTTAACTCCACTCTGTTAAACAGCCTCAATTATTTCAAACATGCCTGGATGTCTAAAGTAGAACAGCTTAACAAAACGGGAATATATAGGACATTAAGTGTTACAAGCAACTTGAAATGCTCCTGAATTCTTGCTGTTGCATGCAATAACAACTGATAAAAATCTATAACTTGAATGTTTCTATACAGTGATACCCCTGTGGGATACTTCTGAACGCTTTTATTTGAAATATTCTGGAAATAACTTTGGAAGTGTTTTCAGTAAGCAGTGTAAAACCACTTAACACTTTTCCTCTGCTCCTTTGAAATCAACCCTGATACACAAATAAATTTTGAATTTTAATGGTAAGATTTTTGACTCTAGGCGAAGTTCTTAGAACAAAATGCAAAGGGAAACGAAACACAAAGTGTAGAGCTGTACCCCAGTTCCTTCCATGCTGCTAACATCATGATGTATTACATGATCTCATTAGTTCAAAAGAGTTTTTATTTCTCCATACTCTCCAGTTTACTTGTTTACCTGTTTACCTTCTGACCAGCAAGAACGGACCCGTGGTGCATCACTTTACTGAGTGGGACAATGCAAAGGAAGCAAAAGCTCCTTGTATTTTCTGGCCATGCCACCTAACTACCCACATGCTTGGTAATCTCTATTTGCAATGCAGAGGGCAATTCTGTAGAGGCACCTGAACTGAATCACCAGGGAGTCCCAAAGGGTTTAGTCCCGCTGTATTTGCATATTTAATAATTCCATGAAATTAGCATAGAGTTAGAAAGGGAGGAAAGGGAATTAAATATTGCCTCCAAAAATTATGGAGAAAATTAGCTGATCCTCTGAATATCCAGGCATAATTAGAAACCAATGACAGCTAGAAAACAAATGTCAGCCTCAGCTGGAGGTGTCAGGAGGAAGTCATCAGTGAACACTTTTTTTCTTCCCCCAATATAAACACCAGATGAGGTTATCCCTAAAATAAACATAGCCCATCTGCTGTCCTCAAATTCAGCAAAGGGGGAAGGTGAAAGCAGGCACAGATCAGCATTGGGTGGTATGGAAGACACCCAGACTCAGGAAGCTATTTAAAGAGGTAGAACTGAGAAGCTCTTTGGGACCTAGTGCCTTGCATGGCTCAGTTCCTTCTTGCCACTTCTAGAAATGAAATTTTGTTAAAAGCACCGTTGTAGGCCACTTTCTTCCATGTATTCTACAAGCACCACACCTATGAGGAAAAATCTCAGATGGAAGCGGATCTTCTGCAGGTACTGCAAGGTCTTCCTGGACCTCAAGGGATTCTTGTCGTTCTTGACCTGAAGCCTCTTCATGTAATTTAAGGAGCAGACTCCACTGGTGCAAGCTGAAAATCAGTTGATATTCTGAAACATCTAAGGGATAAAGCGATACTGAGGAATCATCTGACTATTAGTCAACAGCCCAACAGCTCAAACACTAAACTAATAGGCAGATTTAAAGCAAGTACAAATTGACACGGAACTGAAGGGTGGGCTTTTCTGTATTAGAATGACAGAAATATTTAATCACAGACTTACCTTTTACAATAAAACAATTATTTAGAGCTACGTTTTATTTTAAAATTAAGTTTCACAGGCAAAAGTTTTAAACTGCAAACAAACAAATGAAAAAACCCTATTGCAATATTAAATCAATTTGATTAGGTGACATTTGTAAAATAGCACATTAAGTGGTAAACTTAGAAAAATCCTTTAGGTAAAATGTTTTAAAAATACAAATTCAGCACTGAAGGGTATCATCATTCTCAGGTTCTGGATAAATAGTTTCCATTGATTGTTCTCAATGCTCTTGCTCAGTCTTCTAAGCATTCATTCAAACTGCTGCACGCTTCTCACTCCACCCACTAGTAATTTGCAAGGGTTAGAGCAGGGATTTTTCTTTGTCTAAATTTGTTTCTCATCTCTCAATGTCCGTCTTGGACACTGCTGAGAATGTCATTCAATAAGCTACCCTAACCAGAAGGAAAGCTGAGCAACTTTTTCCTCCAAGACTACAGGTATTTTAAGAAGTGCTTTCCTTCTTCCTATGATTTCCAGAAGACTCCAGAAGAAATAAAAAAGCACTTTCTCTTACTTCATGAAAGCAGCTGTTCTCCTTCCTTTCAAATTTGACAAATGGACAGCACCAACGTACCTGGGGGCCCTGTACCACTTAGAAGATTTCCAAGGCATGAGCAAGTATGAGCAGAAACACATTTATGAAAAGAATCACATCCTCCTCTTTTAAACTGAGACACCTTTGGTAACATCGCAGATCACATATCGTAAAATATTTATCCCTGGAACAGGCTGAAACATACTGAAGTACATTCTATCTATTATTTTCTTATTAACTTATCCAGCACCGGAGTTGTATCCTGCACTCACTGACATTAATAGCAAAAATTTTAATTACTTCATTTGAAGCATAATTTCGTGACTCGTGAGAAATACCATAATATTTTTCCTACCCACAAAAAAACAGGGTTTGAACTTCAGCTGGAAAATTTGACAAATGTTTTCAGGTTTCTTTTAGCTCACAGTTAAAAGTCTGTATAGCATTTTGATTTATTTAAAATCTGGATTAAGCTTTTAGAGTTTTGTTTATTTTCCATGCTATTATTAGTCTTCTGTGATTCAATAACCAACTGTTACTGGTTGGTTATTGCAAACTGTTCAAATAGCCCTTTTCTTCTCAGGAATCATAAAGATGTCCAGAAGCTGAGCTTGGATTTCACTTACACTTAAATTCCAGACTATTCTTATAGTTTCTACTCTCCCTATTTTTGCAAAGCTCAGAATCCATATAAAATGTTTCAAATTGGGCAGATAATCGGAGATTGCTTGCATCTGATTCCTCATAAAAATCTTATATATTCTGAAAGATCTGCCTCATTTAACTTGTCAGTAATTTCTGCAGCTGAGTAATTGTTAAAGTTTTTACACAGTCCTATATCTAAAAATCCCACTCCTTTTATTTATTGTATAGTCTGCCTATTTATATTTATAGTATTTTACTTTTCAAGCTAAAAAAAAATTGTATCTATTTCAATATTTTGAAATCAGTATTTTTTTCTCTTTTCATATAAGTGTACAGCTCTGTATTTTTTTCCCCAAAGATATATGGTTTTTCATTGGGGCATAGTAAGGACAAATCAACAAGACAAGTGTGCACAGTGAATCATCAGGGGTTTAAAACTGCCTGAAGATATATTCACTTGGAGTGAGTTATGTATTAAGATATCCATTCTACTAAATATCTGCCAACACCAATGCTGGATAATGGAAAATTATAGAACCAATTCTGTAATTCTTACTCCATCTAGCAGTGTTGGGGTCAAATTTATGAAGGCCAGTTGGGTTTTAAGACAATCCATTCATGAAATCACGAAGTGTTGTAATAATTATCAATCAAGTTAGAAAGTAATGCAAGGCGAATATGATGAACTTGAGAAGTTCATACAACGTTCTTTTAATTTGTCATAGTTTTAAGATCTCTTTGAGGAAAACTACCTACAAAGTTTATTTCTGACAAAGAACTACTACTTTCCCTCCAAACACGAAGTTTTCATAGTTGAAGGTTGCTGCTTACACTCATCTACACAACTAATATCATGTATATTCTCAAATAACAATCCCAAGTTTATTCTTTCTTAGAGGTTTTACTTAGGTGTATGGTTGACAGAATTAAAAAAGATAAATCCACAAAAAAGTGCCAAATCCACATAGAAATTTAAAAAAAATATATCTGCTGAAAAAAGTCTTGGTCTTCACATTCTGGAAACCAAAAGACAAACATCACATAACTTCACTGCAGCAGTGAGGGAAGTAGGGGAACAAATCAACAATATTCCTAAAGCCTGGATTCCTGTATATCATTTGATTCCTATGCTGATCTCAGTGAAGCCTCATAGGCACTTGTTCATGCATGCAAATAAATTCACTGAGTTATATTTGTTTAATCCACTTTTGGTGTGTTTCCTCTTATTTTTACACCACTACAGGTTTTGTATGTCAGTAAATGAAGAGAGCTTTTCCATCCCTTTCTGAAATCTTTTCGGCACTTGTCTTCCTCTGCTTTGTACTCAAGATGAAATAGGTTTTTTTCCTCTATAATTCTCTCAGGCTTTTTCTTTTTTTTTTTTTTTTTCATTTTTTTTTTCTTTTCTGTGAGCTGCAAGAATAAGCACTATAATTCTTCATTATCATTGGAATTCAAAACCAAGTGCATTTCCAACAGCTAGTCAGTGAGCAGTTCTGGCGTGCCGTTGTACAGGGAGGCCCCACACATTTCATTTAACTTAAGGAGTCCAGATTTGACTGCAATTTTTTTTCTTTTGTCCTTGAAGGAAAAGACAGCACCATCTGCTCTGCCTACAAAACTCCTAGTTTAGGAACTCTTAGAGTTCTGAAAATAAGAATAAAATGGATTAAGTTATGTAGCTACCTAAGGTTAAATTCAAGCCTGTGTAAAGAAATGCAAGAAACACCCCTTGTCTTAAATCCATTTCAGGTGTTCAAAATATAGCTATAGCGGTACTTAAATAGCACGTGGGGCTTATAATTCTACTAAATGAAATTGGATTTCACCTGTGGAATTGTGAGAACCTGTTTCTCAAGTATAGTGTATCAGTGTGGCGATGAATTTAGTACAAATTCTAAATAGCCATGGTACCTGAGAAAAATAATGAGATGAATGAGAGGCAGCTTCACCATCAAGGGAAAGAAAAGGTACCAGGTGGGTGAGTGGTTTTAACCCCGACACAATACAAGGACTGGGCCCAGAGTTGTGAGGATTTCTCCTAAAAGGAGCTACCACCAGCAGCTGGAAAAAATATAAATGTTATGGTTCTGATTTTCTTTTCAGTAAATCATGGATCTAATGTTTAAAAGAATGTTTTGTGGTAGGACCTACAGGCAGACTGACCCAGGCCTTCAGTGATGGGGCTGGAGCCCAGGACACTGCCGGTTCCTGGCACAGGCTGCTCCAGGCTGTGTTGGGGAAGCTCCATTAGCGGGTCTCGCCTTGTGCCAGGATGGTGTTTGGTTTTTGCAGCCTGTCCCCTTCTAGGTCCCTATTTCCACAATTGTGTCCCCTTAATGGAAAATTGGTAGAAAGGGGACGGTGAAACATTCTCAGTGTCCATCTGATGGCACGTGCTGGTCCTGGCTCTCCTCTGCAGAGCTTGTACTCTACTGACAACCCTTTCTGGACCATAACAGCATAATTACTTTAATTGGGGTGCAGATATATTGCAAAATCACAGAATCATAGGATAGCAGGTTGGGAAGGACCTCAAGCATCATCTAGTCCAACCAACAACATTTAATACCTTTTTGAACATCACACAGCTCACACGTTGAAGCTTCAAAGTAGGAGAGAGGTTGATGTTAATTGTACATTAAGAGCAACATTCAACATAGCCTGCATCATGACAGGAGTGCAAGTCCTTAAAAAGTGGGAAATTTACCATTCATTCATTCCCTGACTGAGGATGGATAAAATCTCAGGTTTTTATCAAGATACTCATTATAGTTGCATATATTAAATTATGATTTCAAGGAAAGCATGGTTCATATAAGTCAGACCAGAACAAACCCTAAAAAAGAAGGGTGCATAGGGTGCAAAAGAACAGCTAAAGTATTTATTAAAAATCAGCTTATGTGTTCACTGCTTGATAACCTGTTAGAAGAAAAAACATTTTTTAAAATAAACAAATTTTAAAATGTTTTAAATTCAAGAAAGAAGACTCAACGTACATGCTGCTCCAGGTCTTTGAAATCCAAGCATTCATTAAGAACTCAAGCAGATAATCTATAATTTTAGAGAAGAGGGAATTTTGCATTTTAATAGTATTTTTTGCTGGATTTCAGCATTATTATATTATGTTAAATTATCAAAATCCTTAAAATATTGACAGTCATAAAAAATATTAGTCTGTGCACTCTCATTTTTCATATACGTGAATAATATGCATATGATTTTTGCCTTTTGTGCACATAATTTTGAGTAGCTTTACAGATTTGTGATTAATACCAGGTCATTCTTTTTTCTTCAGTGTAAAATACCTATTTGTATTTTAAAAGTTAATTTTCAAAATTTCTTCTACATTCTACGCTAGTTTTGCTCAAAGTATCTTTTCTCTGCAGTTGCTCCGTGTTTTATTTAAAGTCATCTAATAGAGCATGGAGTCAAAATTCTCGCACTGTAAGAATGTTAGACTTTAAACAAATATCTTTATCACCATTTTGCAGCCATTGTTCAAATAAATGAATGGATATTTGATCCAATGTTAAATTAAAAAAATATTTGTGCGAGTCTTTTTAATATATTCCCTTTCGTTTCCCAAGTGCCGTGAAAAATAATTCAGCTTTCAAGAGAGTCTATCCGATCAGGAGAAAGAGTATGAAAAATATTATGCAAATACATTCATAAGTATGAATCTTCTTTAATGCTTGCAGTTCTGATGCTGGTGATTTTACCCATTGAAGAAAGAAATACAGCCTCTCTCTAATCTTGGCTGTCTTCATTATTTTAAATCCTACTATGATAAAACAATCCAACAAAAAAACCTACCTCTTCCTCTTACTTTTTGTGTCTGAATTACAAATAATTATTGTCATTTTATAGGATTCAATTTGTCCTTAAAATAAGGGCAGTTGTCAATGCAGACTTTCCTGTGAGATTGCTACCTCTGTTGCGAGAGGCAGAGTCCTTCGCTCAGGGGACTCTGTTGCAGGTGAGGGTGCTGTTGAAGCTCAAATTCTCCCTTTGCAATATGTTAAATCTTCATATTTCTGGAGCCAGAGGACAGGAAGAGAGTTTGGGTTAAATGACAGTGTTATTCTGTCTGTTTTACAGAACCGATGTGGTCTGCATCTGGCTCTCAGGTCAACCTGTTAATCAGCAAGTTTTGGCTGGCTTGCTTCCTGACACAGGTAAGGATTATAAATACTCATCAGCCTCAGCATCTTCATCCTTCTGCTGCTGGTTACTCAAACAGCATACCAGCTGTGTGAAATACGAGGCCTATCTGAGCTCTTGAAGAAGACTGCATGAGCTGCAGATCCTGAGATTATCCCAAAAATCCAAATCTGTGTGTGGATGGATTCACTTGCATGCTCCTTACACTTCCTCAGGCGTGGGGTTGCATGTTTTTCATGCCTAAAACAACTGCTACTGACAGATTAAGTCCAATGGACTTCGATACTAAAAGCTTTAGGTTACAAACTTTTCTATTCTTCATTTTCCTCCTCCTTGTCACAGCTTGAAGTGTTTTCTCAGTCATCGGGAGTAGGTGATCCCACAGGGAACAGTTTCTTGTGAAACTCTTAATCTGCTGACTGCGACTGTGAATGTGACTTCTCAGAGATGTTATTAAGCATCCATATGTCATTTACCTCATTCTTCTCAAAGCTCAATGCACACTGTCTGACACACGCTGGAGTTCTGTGGTGAAAGCTGTTATTACTGAGACAGTATCTCTGATAATTGTAGAATGAAAAGGTATCTTATGAATCATTTTCTGTCTATATTCTTGCATTAAATTGTGATCTGAGACATTGCAGGTCACATGTCATCTGCAATTCCTTCATTTCAGAGTTACATTGATCAAGAATAACCTGTGAGCTGTCTAAACTGTCTGGACATTTTAATGTGTATAAAACCCATAGATGTTGTGTTACCCTGGGTTATATATATAGTCATAAATTTTCCTCTTGTACAGTTTGAATTTAAGTTTACAGCTACAGTATTGCTACAAACATAAACATGAGGTTCTGGAGTGTATTCAGAGAAGGGCAATGGAGCTAGTGATGGGTCTGGAGCACAAATCTTGTGAGGAACAACCCCAGGGAACTGGGATTGTTCATCCTGCAGAAAGGAGGCTGAGGTGGGAGACCTTGTTGTCGTCTACAACTACCTGAAAGGAGGGTGTAGAGGGTGTTGGTTTTGGAAATGTTGGGTTGATTGTTGGACTTGATGATATTAAAGGTCCCTTCCAACCTAGATAATTCTATGATTCTATGTAACTGACTAAATACACCATCTTGGATTAACTTTCCTGCCTTTATTAGGGCACAAGACTGCGTGATTCTTGCCACTCTTGTGAAAGGTCTTGTGAGCTTTCTATTAATCCTCTTGTGAAAGTGAACTGACAGTAGCTGCCAATGCCTTCAAAAGACAGTGAGTGAGTAACATGCATTTAAAACTCTGATGTGGCTACCTCGCCTTCTCTCAATTGCTTCCTCTCCAACATTCTGGAAAAATTGCTGTGGAAGTATCCTTTTTCTGCTAGGGGTCTTTGTCTCCTTTTAGCAAAAGATGTCCCATCATTTGCTTGTGCTCTCTGTAAGTCCTTTAGGTCATGATCAATCAATTGTCCCAAGTGAGTCACTATAAAACTGGTAGATGCTGTTGCAGTTAAGAGCTTCACAGCCCAGCTTCACAAGATGTGTTGTAGATAGTTTATATGAACTGTGTTTAGCTTGTTCCAGTCTGTTTAGAGAAAACAGTAGTCCATCTCGGGCTTTGACTTGCTTTTAGAATGCAGTTGGTAAATCCTCACACATCCACAGAAGAAGCTCTGGCCTTATTTCCCATAAATAAGGACCATAATTCAGATTCTATCTGTGGTCTAGAGCAATTCTTTATTGCCTTTTTTTTTCTTGGCACATTGCTTCCTGAGTTACTTGGTATTCTGCTATCTATAGGCATTACAAAGAACATCTTGTGATCTCTTCTGGCTCTTATTTCAGTGGCCCTGAAAAACAGACCTCGTCTCTCAGAATATTTAAAGTTTTTAGTCCGCATTCAACCCCAAAAAAGCCTAGCTATAACATCATCTCTGAAATACATTATTCAATTTGACATGAGGTAGAGGGAAGGTCTGTGACAATGAAGAATTGGAAGGAGAAATGAGCACTGATTTCACTCAAGGCCTACCTCACAACATGGTAGCCATCTTAAAAGTAAATAAGTAAATAGTAGCATGTGGCTGGGGCTATAAAAAACTAAGAAACACTTCCAGCACTTTACATGTGGAATTAACCTGACTTTCTTTACACCCAACTCCGTTGGAAATACTGTGGTACCCCAGGGACAGTATATATCAGGAGGGAGGTGAAATCTTATGAAAAGATTTCGTATAACTTAAATATACAAACCAGTAATTATTTCATTTTACTTTTATGTGAAAATGATTTACTAGCACATCTTCTATTAAAAAAATCTCATGTCTTTAGTGAAAACACTCATCTGTGCTTGCAAACATAATGCTATTTGCCTCATAAGCTCACAATGGAAAGAGAACCTGTTACAAATTCAGTCAATGATCCAACAGGAAATTAAACCTTTTAAAAATGGATGAACCAAGAGTAATGGAAGAAAATGCACAAAATGGGAAGAGTGAGTCATTAACTTGATTTAAATACGATTTTTTTTTTTTCGGGCTGTAAGGCACCAAGGTCTGACATAATTTCCATTTTCAAAAATTCAGCAAAATGAGAACTTCCAGAAACAGTACGATACACTGAAAAGATGTTGGTTTGTTTTTTTTTTTTTTGTTTGTTTTTTTTGTTTTTTTTTTTAATTAGAAAAAAAAAAACCATTCCACACTGGGCAGGAGAAAAATATCAGGAAAAACATATATCTGTGAATCTCCGTTTAATATATTTACACTTTTCTACGACTTTTGAGGACAAACGACTTGTTCTTTCAAGTTACTTAATTACATGGAAAGATAGAAAAGACAGAAGAAATATGCTTTACTCTGAATCTAAATAATTCAGAGCTAGCCAAAAATATGTATTACTGCTTGATTCCCACTCACACCCCACCACTGGTATCTGATTTTCAGAACCTCACCACTGTCTTCATTTAAGGATAGTGGTGCTGTTATTATAAATAGTATCACATTGTTGAAAGACAAAAAAAAAAAAAGAAAAAGAGATATATGTACTATATGTAGAGAAGATGTCAGGTCCTAAACATTAAGACACACAGCCCTCCAGGGTGAAGCTCTACTTTGTAGCTGTATGAACATTTTCACAGAAATATATACAAAATTATTGGATGGAAATTGGTACTTTTTTGGCACTCTTAAATCTCAGGGTATCTCAGGGTATCCTCTTTGCAACACTGATTTTTCATTGCTGCTACTGCAGAGTGAGTTTAGCCAGGCTGACAAGTAATGATTGTATCGGAAAACATCAAACGTCTACTCTCATTTTGTTTACTTTTCCGTTGCTAAGTGGTTCAAAAACTAATCAAGAATAAAAATAAAATAGCTTCCAGGTACCAAATCCCAGTCATTTTTTCCAGATTATTGATGGGACTTGTTTTAATTGTAATTTATTAGTTAATCTCGTCCACAGGTAATTAAGAATGATGTTGCTTGCCTAATTAGCAAAAGCCATGAAACTTTCAAAGGTTAGTTTCAAGAATGAGGGGTTTTTAACTTGTTTTTTAGGCTTTCTTTTCTTTTCATATGTCTCCTCTGCACCCCTTTTTCTCTGCCTATATGAATATCAGTTTTGCCAACGTTTTTTCTCCTCCCTAAAAAGTCTTGATAGTTGCTTTTTTTAGGGAGCTATGAATGCAAGAAAGCAGCTAAACCATCATCTATCTGCCTTTGAGGGGTGTGGTCCTGTCCACAGGAGCAGGAAAACAGAAGTATTTCCTTCCAACCCAGGATCCATGAGACCTGCTGAGAGGGATGACAATGGTAAAAAAAGAGAATTTAGTGAGCTGTAGCAATTAGTGGAAGAGCAGTTGGTGGGAGAAAATCTATTTATTTTTTTTTTAAGTTTTATATATGAGTTTTGATATATTCTCTTTGGCACTTATTTAGGTGATATAGTGTGGAGAACACATTTGTATTTCACATACCCAAGCTAGTAAGAACATGTTTAGAATGATGAAACTATCCTCTAGAGGGGAACTTTTTAGCCATGTCTTTGCCACTAATGTTGATAAATTCACTGATAAAGAGCAATAAGAGGAATGTTGTTGGAGCGCAGAGGGAATTGTGGGATGTGTTCGCTGCTTGGAAGTTTAATCCCAAGGTTATGTCCTGCCCTGGAGCTTTTACATCACGGTACTCTAAGTGGAGCCATAGACATGGGCAGGCCTGTTTGGAGTTGATGGTGTTGCCAAAAGGATTACTCCATAAATGAGATATAGTGCTGTATTTTCAAAGAAATAAACAGAAGGATGCAGACAAATCCTATTAACAAATAACAGGATTTGTGCTTGCTCTGCACCTCGTACTCACCACCTTGAAAATTTACCGCATGCTGTCTGAACCATTGTTCTGCATAAAATCAAGTAAATTACAGTCCATTTAAAAATAAGCTAAAAACCCCCATTGGATTCCACTGAAGTGTGAATAATGACTCAACAGTCATCAGCTGTGGTTGCCATAAGAAACAAGATTTCATAAATCTATAAATTGTAGAAGAGACAGAAATGCCACAAGCGACATTAATGTAGTGAAATGGTAACCAAAATGGGATCTTATTTTCAGTGGTGGGTCTCTTTTTTTTTTTTTTTTTTTCAGCTTCTATGGCTTCTCAACACAAGCAGCTGCCTGAATTCCAACTGCAAAACTAAACAGTTTTAAGAAGCCTGAAGGCTCAATCTGATTGACTGTATTATCCACCCTTTGTTAATAGTCATAAATGATTTGTTTCTTTTGGAGAAAGCCAAGAAGAAATACAAATAAAGGAATTGTATCTGCGTCATAAGTCAATTCATATCACATTCTGCTGTTAAACACTCAAAAATATCATGCATAAGACAAAATTCGCTCTGAATATCTGCAGTGTTTCATATTTTAAAAGTCCTAGCGTACCATTTTTAGGGAGATGTGTGTAAATTACCATGAACACAGAAAATATTTATTTTATTAATAAAAAGAAATAAAAAGTAGAGCAGACAAGTAGAGTAGCACCGATTCTAAGAACTGACTTGCTGAATTTAAAGCAGAAATCTCATTTTTCTACACCTTAGTTCTTATTTGTATTATCCCTATGAATTCCCACAGCACAAGTAGGTCACTGGGTGATCCATGCATGAAGACAGTAATGTTAGCCACATTGTCAAGAATATAAAAAAAAAGGCTGACAAATATTGGGAGTCATAAACTTTGAAGGAGGATATAAATTGTCAAAAATAAGGGTGTTTCTCTGGAGTCGTTGACAGCTATAACTTTCAAGAAGACATTGTGTTTATATCTGCATAATGGCAGGAGCAGAGTGGAGCGTAACTAGTAAGGGGATGTGATGAACTGCCTGGAAGATTTCTTTAGAAGTGTTTGGATAGGGAGAAAGATCATTCTGGAGTAAAGGAAAACCCATTGAGCTTTCTTTTCTACATTTAATAAACACCTTTGTAGAGGAAGTATGCTTTTGAAGTTATATTGTTATATATGAATAAAATGTGTCTCTTGATGTTTTCCATCCTTCTAAGGACACTGGACATACGTTCGATGTAGGCTTCCAAGAGTGAATAGAATAAAATTTAACTGTTCAATCTTTCCTTTCACTTTAATAGTTAAAAAAGTGTTTCAATTAAGTGTGATTCATCTTCTCTGCATGTACATGCATAGGACTGTAACAGATGTAAGATACTGATTGTCTCAAACCCTCATTTGGCTTATGTCTTCCCCCTTCAGTTCCCTTTATGCATTTGTCTTCTCTGCCTGCCTCTTTTAACTCTTCAATTCCCTATCTCTTGAACCTTGTGTGAAATTAGTGTAAAAATTATTTAGAAGTGCCCTAATCTGACTGTAAATTCCATAGAGCATGCTTAGTAGAGCAAGATAAATACGCATAGGTTAATACAAGAACACGTTATATAGGCTTGATATTTAACCGTGTACTTTTACAGACAGCTGATGCGCGCACCTGTCCTAGTTGTTCTGCAAGATAAATTGCATAACAAGATCTACCAGGGAACCAATTTTTATATGAAATGGGAATTTGGGAAATTCAATACTGAATAACTTCTAGGCTTTCAGTTGCTAATGGTTCTCTTGACTGTCTTTTGTTCTTGAGTGTCCAGTTGGAATAATGTGAGTCTTCCTACAGTAGTTTTCTGTGACTACTTGACAGAAACTCATGATTCTCCTCAGTAACCTGGAAAAACTAATTTATGTATGTTTATTGGAGGTTTATCAAAAAATATAAACATTATTCATGAAGCTTAGTTTTTTTTTATGATTGGTTTAGATGAACAGACTTTCATTACATTATAAGAAATAGATCCTTTTAAAGGCTTAAACCAGTGTTCTTCGGATCCACAATTATAAATTATCCTACTTAAGGGGATAGAACTTTCATTAAGCTAATATGAATGCCATAGATAATTTATTAACATTGTCTTTTGCATAACTTTATGGCCAGGTGAAATGCTTATATGTATGTGTTTCATTTATATAAAGTGTGTGTGAATCTGTATATTGCACTTTAAAGGAAGAAAACAAATGATATCTGCAGAAGCCTCTTGCACAGAATGAATTCTACTTTGCATTTTGGAAGTGCTCTAAATCATTGTAGTCAGAGTTTATGATTTCCCTCAAAGAGCACAAGGGACATATTTCACTGTGGTCTATCCATTATTCTGCACATACTTGAAAACTCAAACCAAGCTCTCATTAGGAAACACTGACATAAGACCAGCAGAGAATTCATTTACTTGTACATGGTGATACAGCTGAGAAGTCAGTGAGAGCCATATATTACACTGCCACAGCAGGTAGAGGGGTGAAAAGGAGATGTGCAACCAGACATGTACTTTTTGTACAGCTCTTCCAAGGTTTCTGTTTGCTCTTGTTTCTGGTAGCTTAAAAGCGAATGAAAATTTATAGCTGAAGTGTCAGGGATCAAGGAGGGCTGGCTGCTCCTTAAGCACCCAGAGCTACAGGCTGAGCCCAGGTGGTCCCATGGTAGGACCTAGCCTTGGGGCACTCTGAGGGCAGTGGTGAGGGACAATCAAAAGTCCTGATTCTTAATGGTTCTGTAGTGATGAGGCAGATCAGACAGGAGTCAGGGTCAGGTTCGGTGAGGATAATCAGGGTCAGATGCAGGCCAGTGTTCACCAGGAATGTCCACAGTGACAAAGGCAAGATCAAGGTAGGATGTCAGACCCCTGGGTTGGAATCTGAATCAAAGAGACCTGTGGCCAGACATAGATACGGTTCTGATGGAGTTGCAGGTGAATGTTCCTATAGTACAGCTCATGCCAAGATTGAGAACCCAGACCTGAGCTCAAATGGGGTGGTGGAAGTCCCAAGTGAGGTTGGTTAAGGCAATTAAACCCTATTAGTGCCCTCAGAGCCCTGAAATAAAGCAGATAAAAATCTGATGAGAGCCTCTTGGTTGTACAACAGGAAGAACTTTTCTAGTAATAGATGCGGCGAGCATTTTTAAGAGCTCATTACACAAGAGGATATATGTGCTTTATAACTGTTGTCTTGGCGTATCTATACCTGGTTTATGGTTTCTGTGTCCAGAAGGGGTTACGGTCAGGGCTACTGTTGTCATTGAAGTCCTGCCAATAAGCAGTGCGGGAACCGCTTAAGAATATTTAATGGGCTGGCAAAAATAAATAGGGGGATAGGCAAGAGAAGTAGTGTCTCAACTGTATGTATGCTGGTGTTTTGTATTTTTACTTCATAGGTTTGAGAAAACCTCAGAAAATGCTGTAGAAGAGGAAAAAAAAATAGTGGTGGTTACTCTGTGGGGGAAGTATATTTTTTTAAATTTATCTGGCTGAATATTTTTCTTTATTCTAGTTCTGCAGGTATCATGCAAAATATTTAGAGCCTGAATCACATTTAAACTTTAACTTACACTAAATGAAATTGATCTTGTCAGCCTATATTCACTGGTTCTTACTGAATCTGCTGCTATTAGGATGATGTGATACATTCATTTTGTTTCTTTACAGTGCTGATCCTTATTTTAGATTCTCACTGCTATCATACCCTGTTGGATACCTGCAGATATGGAAACATTAATTGTAGATTTTTTTTTTTTTGAGGCCTATTAGCACCTTTCTTTCTGCTGTCCGTTAAATCTATGCATTTTATCAAGTTGACCAAACCAGTAGGTTTGCCACCTCCTTGTTGTAGGCAGTCATTCTTTTTACTTTTTTGGTTGTTTGAACTCAGATGGTTGGGTTTGGGGCATACTTTTGTCAATACTCAAAACCCACCCTTACATTTTTTAAAGAATTCTCAACTTTTAACATTTTTTTTTAAGTAATATTACATGCAGTGCTGAAACTCTTGTAATTCTGTGTTTCTTCAGTTATACAATAGTTGTTTATAAAGGTTTATTGAGCAAAGTGCATGGTATATTTATGATTTCCATAAATATTGATCCTGAAGGGCTCTGTAGCTCTCCAGGAGAGTTTTAGTCTGTAAGCTTGGATTCCTCTTCTACTTTGTGGCTCTGCCTTATCTCACGGTTCTTATTGGAACCAATGGACTTCATGACCTCAGCGACAATTGAGAAGTTAGTGTTTGCAGGTACTGTATGTCTGGAGTAGGTGTATCAGTTCCCTGATCCATATTGTCCTTAAAATACCATATAAGTCCAAGAAGGATCAATCTGTTTCTCAGATGAATTATGACTCTCTCTGGTATCCTTGTCAGGGGGGAGGAGGTAGAAAAAAGAGCAAGTGGAATTTAATCGCTTTTTCTTAATAACTGGAAGCTGGTCCTTATTGAACCTCATAAGGTTCAATCTTGCCAGCCTAATCTAGCCCAATCTTGCTGCCTATCCAGAGTCTTCCTGCAGGGTTGCTCTCGCTTCCTAAGTGTTCACTTTCTCCACTCATCTTGGTATCACCATCAAACTTCATCGGGGTGCTCTTGATCCCACCATCCAGATCCCTTATGAAGTTATTAGAGAGCGTCGGACCCAATATCAGTCCCTGGGGAACCTCACTTGTGACAGGCTGAAAAAGAGTTGTTTCCCACCCCTCTCTGGGTGTGACCTGTCAGCCGGTTCCCCACCAGCATGTCATATTTTATTGTTCCATCTGCAAATGACAGATTATCGTAATTCAGTTTTGATTGCTGCTTTAGAAGTGGGTCTGAAAGCTTTTTCATCGAAGTACACATTGAAGGTGGTTAAAAGCTGGAGTGTGCACACTGGAGGATTTTGTCTGGGTCAGACTGCAGCTGTTTTGTTTTACATCTGTTTTACATGAAAACTGTTTTCTGGGCTTTTTTTTTTTTTTTTTTCCAACCAAGCCATGGCTTTGTCCGTGGCTGAAATGATTAGTTCTATGTCAGAAGTTATGAATAGCAAGGTCTCTCCGTAGCAACCGAGAACAGCCACTGCTATTGACATATTGAAAGTGAACCGAGAACATTAGTTGGCTATAATTGTATTCTCTGCAAGTAAGTGCACTGCTTATTTTAAGGAGATGGTCAATAGAAGCAGAACACATTTTGTATTATCTGAACTAGAGCAAATTTCAGGATCCTGGAGAGTGATTCTTTGGCATAATCACCAAGAGATTGTGGAGCCAAGAGCAAAGGTTAGGGACACGTGACTGACTTGAAGATTTTTCTGATCAAATTTGTTTTCATGTAGGATTAGATAATGGTTTTTATGTGGGCATGTTGCTGTTGTCAGGATTTATGCCATAGAAAATTCAACAAGCAAGCTAACTGGCTGTATGAAGGGAAATGAGGAGGAGATCTACTGGAACCATTGTGTGTCTGCCTGGTCTGGGCAGAGGACTTGGACTGGAAATGTGATATGGATCCTGGAAGTATTCTTGGTAATGGGGTATATAGACCATATTAGATATATGTGCTCTGGGGGATGGAGTCTTAAAATTAATAGTCTGCTCAATGTTAAATAAATCCAGCTGGTATCACTGATGTAGCTGTTTTGGTGATAGAGAAATGCACAGGTCCTTGTCTTGTTTCCGTTCCCCTTTATCTATGAACATAAACATGAAGAAGAATCAATCTTAAAAAAAAAAAAAAAAGGCAATAGAATTAGAAAACGAGATTATTACATATTTTGAGAACACATTAGTATTCAAATTGCAGATTATTAAATAAGGAAATAACGGTTGTATTAAATGGGAACACTGATCTGCATGTTTAACATCCTGGTAGATCTTATTGAGAGAAGCTATTTTGACTTAACAAAAGTCAGCTCTCAAAACTCCTGTGGTCCAATAGATGACTGAGCACAAAGTGGCACTGAGTGCAGTGCTGCCTGGCTGCTGCTTTCTGACTGACAGCAGAGGGGCGAAGGCGTTATGCTAAGAGTGATTTGTGAATTTCAAATAATTGGTGTTTCAAACCAGTGTGCATTTCTTCATCAGTGAGAAGCATAACTTGTTTATCACATTTTCAAATGAATGAAGGGAAATATATGCATATTAATACTAAAAAAGCTTTATATATGATTGAGTGAGAACTTTTCAAACAAACCTCAATGAGGATAGATAATAACACAGCTATTTTCTAGATAAATTTAGACTGGTTTTCAGTCCTACCCAGACGGACACATGGACCTTCATAGTCTTGCACATGCCTTTTCTGCCAAGGGCCAGTTATACCAAAAGAATAATCTCAATATTGAAGTCTGAATTGTGGATGTAAAAAAATTGTCAGCTGAGGCAAGAGTTTAGTTCTGTATTCTCTGCCAATGACAGCAATCCTCAGATTTCCATGGACCTAGACTTAAATGGAAAGAATTATAAGACGAAAAGAATGATTTCCAGAAATCAGTACAGGACCTAAGCGGGATGACAACAAAATGCAGCACTCGTACTTTGTCAGCTCTCTAGCCTGGCAATTCTCTAGGATAATTACATGCGTTTGGCCTAGTAAATATTTCTCTTTAGACAGAATACTTAGTTTTGAATAGTTTCCTCTTTAATAGCTCTGCACCAGAACATTCTGAGCCTTAGTTTCATCTAAGGTCAGGGTACAAAGTGACCTTTAGTATTTGAGCTCTTTTGCACACAACAACGAATAGAATCGTAGCTGTCTCTATGGTTTTAAGAAGATTTTAACCCAGTGTTTAGAGGATGTTTGTAGCATTTAAATAATGAGGTTAGTTTATATAGTCTTTGTGGTAAGCCACGAAGAGATGCATGGCCTAAGTCAGCCTGGCGGTTGCCAGTGCTCCTCACAGCTACTACCCTGAGCTGTGCTCTGGCTCCCTCCACTTGGACCAGGCTCCCTCTGTGCTCCAGGGCTTTCTGGTAAGGTCCTGTAATTATTTTTCAAATTGCATTGGAGGCTGCTGGTACCTTGCTCAGTTCCCAGCCTGCATGTTAAATGTCCACCAGGGTAGGATGCAGTAATTTAAAGAATCAGGGACTCATAGGGGTTGGAAGGGACCTTTGGAGATCATCTAGCCCATCTCAGGTGCAGAGAAATCAGCTTGGTACTGCCCACTTTGGGGCTGTTTGCCAGGGATGGATGTGGGAGGATCTGACTTGCTTACAGAAGGAACAAGATGTGTCTTTCCTGCAGAGAGCCTGGACATGAACTCGTGGTCGTTCATGTGTGCTTGAATGACTCTGAGGTGCCTGAGAATAAGCAATGTGATATATTTGTTTTTCACTGAAGGTTTCAGTTCCTTTGATATAAGGACAATGTCAGATTAAGGTTTGGGCATTGAAAGATTCTTGAATTTTAAACAGACCCTAAATTCCAGCCTTTTCCTGAATCCTATAGCTTCCGCAGAGTCAGAAAAACGACCAGTGGAAAGGAGTCCTAAAACATAATGCTGATTAATGGTAGAGTGGCACACTGAAAGTTAGGATTAGGAAGTCCAAACATGTTAATACACAACAGGAAGAAGAAGGAGACATGTACATGGATGATTTTTGCCTGAATCCATGGTGGATTTGGGTGCTTTAAATAAGCTTCTGTGTGTTGGCAGTTATGCAGATAACTGCACACCTCTGTTGAAGGAGAGGAGAGGCTAATACTGAATTATCTTCAGTGTCCTGAATACTCAGAAGAACGGTTTTAATATTGGTCCAAAGTGAAGAAAGGGTGGGTATGGATGGAAAAAGAGAGATGAGAGAGGCTGCATGCTCACTGCAAGGGACTGTGGAGATGAGGGAGCAGGGTCTGAATGCCAGGTTTCTGCCTAATGGATATTGAAGTAGTCGAGGTCTGAAGCACTCAGATACAATATTTAATATGTGAGCATTAACTGCAGCTGTCATGCTGTATAGTTGAATAACACTATCATCATTTTATTACATTTGATTAGTTGAAATTGTATCTTATAGCAAAAAAAACCCCACTAGAAACGCATTTACCAGCAGCTGTATATATCCCTGGCACTGGCATCATAAGGAGAATACTGCATTACAGAGCCACCATTCATCACACTTTAGATTTCAGGCAATATCCTCTTTCTAAATTAACGTCATCACCTTATGACAGCTGTGACCACTAGCTCAGTTATATTTGATGAGTGTGTCACTGTTTCCAATATAAATTTTGTCTTTAATAGATTGATTTGAAAGTTAGATCTACTTAGCTATAAAAATCTGCTCTGGGTTGGAACTTGGCATATAGGAGTCTCCCTAGTTGATTTTCTTCACAGTCCTTCTGTGCTTGATTGAAAACTTTTTTGCCAAATCTAGTCAACCATAATAAAGTTCTGGAAAATAGCAATTGAGGATCTTGATGGCTGTGTGGCTGTGTTTTTAGCCAAATGGTTCCTCCTGTGGGGAGCAGGCACAATCTATTTATTGATGTTGTGATGTTTCCAAATCCAAAGGGTGCTTGAATATTATCCTGCACTAAATGGTTCATTGAGCAATTTTGGCCTCCCTTCTCTCCCCAAAATGCATATCAGCTCTGTTACTTCTCTTAAGAGTATCAGAAATTTGAGCAAGAAAATTTCATACTGTATTAAATAAAAATGTAGTCCTATGTGTTTATTTTGGTTTTAATATAAGAAACAGTCAAATTTAATAACTCTTCAAAAAAAAAAAAGGTGAAATGACTCACTACATCCAAAATAAAGCAGTTATTCCTCTGTTTTTTTTTTTTCAAGTTTCTTGGGTGAAACTATACCGAGAAAATTCACCCTATAAATATGCAGTTTTATTTAGCTGGAAATGCATTGGAAATGCTCTGGCGAGGGGAAAGAGGAATTGATGTTTTTAGTCTTGAGATGATATTCTATCACCTGTTTAGAGAAAATATGTCCAACAATGCTAAAAAAATAACAGCTGATAACAGCCACTCACTCAATGCGTATTTATCAGCAAAAATTTAAATATGAACATCTGATGACCAGATATCTCCATTTGTATTGCAACATAAGATATTTTAGCAATCTCTGTATTTGTGAAACAGGCAACTCATCAGTTGTTTTTTGCCAGTTTTCATCTTGGAGCATTAAAATTTCAGAAAGTACTCCCATGGCAGGATACATGTGGCTGTAGAGAGGCTCTGTGTTTCCATGCAGGCTTTTGGGGCTGTGCTGTAGAAATTAGAAGTCTGGAATGATATTCTGGCTGATGTTAACGTAGAGCCCAGAGGAACAGCACATGGGCTCTCATGTCACTCATGTGACACCTTTGAGACAGTTCCTGATTCAGTAGTCCCATCAAAGCTTGTGTTGGCGCCCACTAGGAACTTCTTTAGGTGTTGGAACAGCACCATGTATTCCAGTATATGCAGGGTGATAAACCAGCTTGTTCTGAGCATTGTCTGGGTCTCCCCACATCTGGTGACAGGTCATCATCTCAGTGAGAGGAGGTCTTCTAGGACAGAATATCCCATTGGTGGGTACAAAGCCAAGGTTGTACTATGTGTCCTTCCTTCTGCAAGAGACTTGTACTCCTCTGCCTGACTGTGGTCAAAATCTTCTGTTCGTTTTATCATGTGGGAAGTTCGCTGCATTAATTCCTACATATATTAACTATTCAAATGATATATCATAAATATTTCATAAAATGAAAATTATTTTATAACTTAAAAAAGATGTAACATAAATATTTATCATTGTAGTTAGGATTTGTCCTGAAGCCAAGGGTGCACCAGTGTTGATAGGAAAGTGCGGTTACAGCAGGGCAGTTTTCTTGCCTCTGTTTATTAGTGGGTTGTGAAGTCACAGGATGATCAAGAGATCTTTCTGGTCCATGGCCTGTGCAAGATGTCACCTTCACTTCACGTCTTCCTGATTTGTATTTCTGCTTTGCAGGTTATTTAGTATCAGAGGAGTGATCAAGCTTTCAGTGGAAATAGGAAACACAGCCAAGGCAGTGTTCAGCTTAGCACCTCATTCACATATATCCATCTATTGTAAACTGTAATTAGCTACAGTTTACTGAAATGCTCCTGCCACGAATATTTTTCACATCTACTATCTGTTCCACTTTGAATTCCATCTCATTAGAACATCATTAAAAGTGCTTCCCTTGTGACCATGTGGTTAAAACTGCTTTTTCCTTCACCAAAAACTCTTCTGCACACACACCTGCGTGTTGGTGGCCCAAAGGGGTGAGCCACACTTCGGCTTTAAGGTTGATCCCCTGGGATCAACCTGATACAGATGCTGGGTGTTGTATTAGCTGGCCTCCCTTCTGCTCCTTGGAGTTGGCTTTCATGTCTTCATAATATATCAGTGATGTAAAGAAGCATAACTTGTGCAGAAGAAGGTGTAACCCAAATACTCTTGGAATACTAGAGGAAAATGGGAAAAAAAATGGTGAGCCTTTCACAGAGCAGTAATACCGTGTGATATAAGCTTTCTTGAAGCCTGGTAAACCTGTCAGAAACCCTGTTCATAATACTTTGTTGTAGAAGAACTAATCAGTGATTTCTGAATCCAACTGGCAATTCAGAAATGAGTCATTGCTCAGATTGATTTTTTTTTTTGATGTGGTCGGCGGCTGCATCATGAAATACAGTAGCAGCACGTTGCCATCCCATAGTCACAATTATGACTCAAGCTTCAAACAATAAGGCATGACTTGACCTATTCCTAAGGAAATTCTTTCCTAATACATTTTGATAGTTTAACCAAACTTATTTTGACTAAGAAAGAAAGGCTACTACTAGAAAGCCATAAACTATTTGGGGCTAAAACTAATTTGTTATAATTTCCTTACTGAAACCAGTTCTTAAATATTTCTATTAAGAATACAGACTTTAGGTTTGACGGAACCTATATTGTCAATAAAGTGACAAGTGCTCACCGATGTTTAACATAGGCATGTAATAATATTACAGGTTATATATGTATCTAGAGATAAGTAATATTCTGATGTATTATGGATGTCTTCTCTGAGTTTGGAGTGGCACTCAGAATACTGACAGTTTACTTACTGACTCACCCACCTTTAATATGATTTCAAATTTTTCACAGTGACAACAATCAGCCATTGGAATAATCTCCTTGGGGAAGTGGTGGATTCCTCACTACTGGACACTTTTAAGATTCAGCTGGACAGGGTGGTGGTCCATCTTCTCTAGACCGTGTTTTGGCTGAGAAAGTCAGGACCAGATGATCCTTGAGGTCCCTTTCAACCTGGTGTTCTATGATCAAAGCTCTCAAAAGCTTCAGCCAGCTAGAAAATATGATGTTTCAAAGCTTACTGTATTTCCTTCTTTCACTGCCAAGGAGAAAATGTGAAATTATACGCCCCCCAGCTCTGAGCACTGACAGTGCTGTGATTGTGAGTTGTATTCCAGGTCTAGCATTTCATGATTTATGTGGCTGGAAGGGAGAACTTAAAAATACAAGGGAGGCCTCTGGGTTATGGGTCTGTAAGGGGCAGTCACCGAGAGCACCTGTTATTCTGTACCACACTGACTCTGTGAGCAGTGCTGTGGGGACAGGAGCAACGGTAGGAATTGTACTATAGATTTTTTTAAAACACATTTGGCTGAACCATGGAATAGGTTAAACTCAGGACTTAGAAACATTTTCTTGTGAAGGCTTGAAAATAGCTTTATGGCTTCATAAGGATTTCATGCTCTCCACCACCATTTCTCTCGAGAAAATATAGTGTGTGTCAATATTTGCAGAGCTGAGAGTTGACCAGATATTGGAGATGGTCAGTAAAATGATTGCAATCTAAAACCAAACAGGAAACTTCCAGACCGAAAACCTTAATCAAAAAGGAAAACATTTCCACAGACTCATGCCATGAAACAGGTAAAATAGAATAAACGAACATTCATAAATTTATTACAATTTTTGTTTGATTCCAGATGAAAGTGATTATGGAAATAGATAATCGTTGCAAAATATAATAACTGGATTTAAAAGAAACTGTCATGTGGACTTACACTTTAAAAGATATCATGAATCTTTTTAATCAAAGAAAAAAAATGTTGTTAATCATCTTTGCTCAAGATTATTTTTTTGGGGAGTAGAGAAATTGTAGATAACATCTTAAATTCCATCTTGAATCACAGTATACCTTCTGTTTTACCTCTTGTGACTGTGGAAATGCATCTACCTTCTCAGTATAACAAATGAGTTATTTCTTTATTTTCCATAATTGTTTTCCACTCTAACACTGAATTGCAACTACAAAAAGTGAAGTGTTAGAAGATTAAATGATTTTCTTACTGGTGTTTTAAGAGTTAGTGGATGTTTATTCAGTATCCTAAGTATCATTAACACTTGGTGAGGGAACTCAAAAACATGCGTAGAACTTAAAAAAAAAAAAAAGGAGATATTAAACCAGAAAATTTATCCTCTTGAGATACCCCAGGAAATTCCCATGTCTTAATTCTGGTTTCTTTAATATAAATTTTCAGAAGGCTTGATCTTTCTGTGTATAAAGGAAATATCTTTTATTGATACACCCATAAAGCTGTGTGTACTGAGTTGTTCATACTGGCGATATTTCTTAAACTTTAAAACCATTTCTGAAATAGCTTCTCAGTTAAATATACAGCATATACATAATACATGATAGTGTACTGTGGTATAAAGATTTTAATTGGTTTTCAGTTTGGATCATCTGGGTTACTTACTCTTTAAGGCATAATTTTCTAACAGAATTGTGTTCCTATATTTTTCTGAGTCCTTTCTCTTAAAGATATGGTAACGCACAACTTCTGTACCCTTTGGAAGAAAATAGGTTTTGCTGTTGCTGTGAGAGAGGTAGGAATTAACTCCCACCCAGTATTCACCACACAGATCTTCGTTTTTTCTTGTCCCCTATTTCCAGCCTTCAATGTTTGGTCTACAGTCATGTGAAATACATGAACTCTGTGTTCAAAGAGTATGTCTTCGAGTACGCTGGGACTCTGACATAAATAAACTACATTAAAGGCTGTCAGGGACCGACCCCCTAGGATAAATCCAGAGGCTTAGAAGAGGAAAATGTAATTTCTATTGAAACCAGTATGTTTATACCAGCGAATACAGCTAAAGATAAGGTCTGGAATGATAAGCAGCAGACAGGATCAGACCACAATGTAAACTTGCAACAAATTTCAGATAAATACTTAATTTAAATACAAAGAAACGCTCCCATAAATCGGTAGGGAACTTCATAATCACAGCTTCAGAACTGAAACTGTAATTGTTTTATCTGATTTTCCCTTTCCTTTTTAACTCTGAACTGTAATTTCTTGATAGGAGAGGGGGGAAAATTTTCACTGTTTGATTTCTTTTTTTAAATTATTTATTTTTGTAATTAGTTGCTCAATTTAATTACCTTTCCCAAATCACGCTCAGCAGTGCCAGTGTGTTTGTGGAACAATATGCACTCCCTCTGGTGGTCAAACAATACTTTTGGAGCCTTTCATCTCAACAGTACGGTGTTTTTTCCAGAGAAGGGTTGTTGCGCCAAGGGTTATACATCTTGCTGTGAATTTTATGGTATCTTTTTTTCTAGTCCTGTGGTAGATGTGACATTTACGAATTTCATATGGTAGGGACAAAATAACTTCAGCTGAATCCGTGCAAACAGAAATGATTTGGCTTCCAAAATTTTTATTAAAATTCATAACCCCACACAGCTATCGAAAAGTCCCTTTTAAAGGTGGAGTGGAAACCTCTGTAAGATTTTTCAGGTTCCGTATACGTGAATAGAACATGAAAATCTTTAGCTTTATCATTAACCATTGCGAAAGTATGGTCCCACCTGCATTCCCTGTGCACTCTCCTCTGAAATGAGTGCTGCTGCTGAAAGGAGATTATTAAAAGCACAACTCTTTCCTGAACTAGTTGTTTAAAGACTGGCAAAAGATAAAGCTCTTGGTTTATCTCCCGGTGCTACCTGGGTGCGTTTTCCCATGCCCTTCCCAGTAGCAGGGAAGGATGCTCCTGGTCTGGTCCCATGCTCTTCGTCCTTTGCTGTCACAGCCAATTAATATTAGTGTACTCACCCTCTGTCTCCACTCTCTTCCTGAAAGCATACTGCTCATGGACCATGCATGCAGCAAGCCTCCATCCCTAAAGCAGGGCTACAGAAGAGAAAAGGGATGGAATCACAGGTGTTCAGAAGGAGGAATCGATAGGAGTCCGAAGATCACTGAATTGGATGGCATGTGCAATCTTTTCTTATGCTTTAATAGGAGTCCAAATGTAATTGCTTTCTACTTGTCGTGGTTTCAGCCAGATTTACCAAAACCAGAAGGCCTTCCTCCCCCCGGAAAGAAAGGAGAGGAAGGCTTTTAGGAGTTTAGAAAAAAACTAAACTACTTTAATAAAAACAAAACAAAACAAAAAGAAAGTATACAGTATATACAAAACCGTATCAAGCTCTCAGGATGACTACAGCACCAACAGGCAACAGTCCCAGGCTGGACTCGATGATTGACAGGAGCTGGATTCCAGATCTGGAGTCAGGAACGCTCGGATCGGGATCAAAGGCAGACGAATAGGCAGGGTCCTCCTCAGACATCAGCCATTGAAGAAGCAGGAAAAGTGAAAGAAGGAGCAAAAAAGGGCTTTGACCCTTTGATCCCTCAGCTTTTACACTGAGCATGATGCGGATGGGATGGAATACCCCTGTTGGTGAGTTTTTGGATCAATTGTTCTGTCTGCTCCTCCTTGCAGGTGGGACCTTTCGACGCTTCCGCTGACCACCCTCCAATGGGCAGAATAACAAAATTACCTGACCTTGGTTGTTCCAGCAATAAGGATAAACAAGGGCCTGTCTGCATACCATTCCTTGATATAATTGGGTCTTATCACTGTGAGACGAAACAGTTCTTTGAACAGCGTGCTGTTAATTTCTGAGCTTAGTTAGCTAGAAGAGGCCCAGCTAAGAAAATAAAATTGTAAAACAGAAAATTGGTTCATTTTACCCCAAACCAGGACACTACTGTGAAGGTATAGTTAGCTAACCCCTAACTATACCCCTTTTATACTTCTTTTACAATATATTGCTGAAACAGAGGAAGAAAAAAACCCACAACTTGGGTGAAAGTCTTCATGTGAGCAGTTAAAAAAGCTTCTACCAGAAAAAGTCCAGTAGGCATTGTTGATACCAGTGATAAGATACGACAGCAATCCTGTAAGTAAGATCATCTATTAAACCGGCAAATGAAATTAGTTCTGTTTTTTCCTGGAATATGGAAGTTAGGAGAGGAATAGGGAAAGCTGTCTCAGGCACAATCCTGTGCAGTGATAGCAGCAATTCCAGAGCTGCTTGCTGTTTACTGCATCTCACCTTTCTGCAGCAAAGTAAAATTATCTCTCTAACCCTCTCCTGATGATGAGCCATAATGAAAACGCTTCACAGAGGCTACAGATCCTGATGAATCACTGAAACAGCAACAACCACACCTTCCTGCACTGCATATCAAAACCTGTACAAGTCTGAAGTGCAACAAACGTTTTAAGATTTGTTGTTGCTTAGTGAATGTTAAGAGGAGTATTGTCTTCTCAAAGCAGGTGTTTTTAAATACGCCTTAAAGTTTAGGAAGCACTTTTTTTTTTTTTACTTAAGCATTTGCACAAATTTCATTCACCACTATTTGTGCTGAACAGGACTGAAGGGCTTAAACCATACATATGACAACATTATATTTTGACTGTTTGAACATGATCTTTACTAACCTTACAAATAAGGTAAAACACCTCACTCAATGAATGCCAGTCTGGATCTAATAAAACCCCAGGATCATTAGGTATTTCATTGCATATCAACAATATCACAGACTGTGTTAACAGATAAAAAGGGTTTCTGAGAATATCTTCATGCTCGCTGACATTTTCAAGCCATTCTTAGTCAATAGCTCCCTCTTTAGTCCTTCATCAGGGATCAACATTAATTTGTCTTAGCAAATAAAGCTAGTTGTTTTGTGAGAATAATGGCAAACGCATTCATTAGCTTTTGCAAATAAATTTACTCCAGGAAAGCCAAACAAAATAACGTGCCAGTAAGTATAAGTTTCATGACAAACAACATTTGCAGCTCTTGGAGTCTGCTTCTCCTTCTTGTGTTATTTTGGTTTAGGTGATTTATCCAGGATGGAATACAGTGTCTTTGATCTGCAGTCTAAAAACTGATTATGTGATGCTAGCAAAATAATTGAAATGGAGGAAAACACAGGTGATACAAGAAACTAATATCCTGAATGATATAGGAGATATTAAACCAAAAATGGCAAAGCAATTAGAATACGCACTCATGCTATAGGTAAATGCAAAACCACCTGCGTACAAAAACACTAAGAGTGGTGTAATCATGGTGAAGAACAAAGCTAATGCAAAGTTAAGGATTATAATTTAACCCATTTTATGCGATTACCCTCTTGTTGTTTGATTAATGTCAGCAGTTTTCTCCCATAACTATGAAAGAAGGTGTTTAAGTCTAATGGCCACATAAGTCATGAACACAATATAATTAGAGTAATAAATACGACTGTGTGTTTCTGTAATTAGAGTAATAAATACAGTGTCATGTTTCCATACTTTATCTGATTGTTATCTGCAAATTTAGCTATACCCTAAGGCTTAAAGGTTTAGAAAGTAGGTAGAGAAAATAGGCCAGAATGTAGTTACTATCCCTCAAATTATTTTCATTGTAGAGGGAGTGGTCGTGGGGAAAGATAGATGGGAATGGGCTAGAAATGTCTCTGAAGGTCATGTTATCTACCCTATGTTGGATACTGCAGAATTGATAGAAGAAGTGAAATAACACTGGAGATAATAGTGACAGGTTAGGAAAACTGTGAATTTTGTGGAATTACTGCTACTTTCCAATCTACAAATATTCATACTCTCTTCTTATTCCCTTGCAATTTCCAATCCCAGTTTTCTTCCTGTGTAGACCTAGAGTCATCTGGGTTTTCATCTTACATAGTTAATATTCCTGTATTCCTATGAGGAGCTCAATATTGTTTAGCATATCCCTTGGATAAAAAGAAAAATGGCCAAAAAGGAAATGGAACCCCTGGAACATGGAACTCCCATCGATAGCAGGAGGACACTGATTCAGCTATATTTATTTATTTGTTTATAATGTAGTGGGAAGTCACTGTTAGTCAAGGATTGGGTAGCTGTGGGTTGATATTTCTTTCTCTGTATATAACATGTGAGGAAGGACAGTTCTGTGTGTGATGCCACATGGTTTATATAGAGCAGTTGGAAAGAGCAAACAGGCGAACAAAAGCATGGCGTTCAAAGAGCTGCTGCTTCTTCCATCTGCTGCTGTCAGTGGCATTAGCCTTATTTTAAAGGACAGATATCCAGGGACTATCAGCCTCTGTACTCTAAACCTGTTTTAACATATCTAACTTTATTTATTGATAGGCCTTAGAATAACAAAAAGAAGTGATGTTCTGCTAACGGTATATATAAACTTCTGTTTATATTGTTCTAAATGGGTAGTCCTTTTTTTTGTTTTGTTTTGTTTGTATTTGGTTTTTTGTTGTTGTAGATTTGTTTGCTTCTTTATTCCAAGCTCACCTTTAAATATTCTACTGTAGTATTTGATGATGATGATGATGATGATAATAATAATAATAAAAAATAGCTAATAAACACACTAACATCATCTAGGCATCCAGATGGTTGAGGCACCATCCATGGGGGTAATCAAAAGATGGTTTGGCATAGTGCTTAGTGACATGGTTTGGTGATGAACTGCTGGTTTTTGTGAGGTAGGTTGTTGGTTGGGACTAGATGATCTTACAGGCCCTTTCCAACCTAGACAATTCTTTGATTCTATGGTCTGGGTGGAGAATTGTAACTTCCATAGTGAATTCTAAATACTCCAGATGTGCAAAAACTGTCCAGACTAGTTCAGGTAATTTATGAACAGGGCGTCTGCCAGCATTTATCTGCATCCGTGTTCTGTGGCAACGCTTTGCACCTGCTGCTGAGGTGCTGGGAAGTAAAAACAAATTTATTAGGAAGTCCTGTGACTATTTTTTTTATTTCCTTTCTAAGCTGAGTAAATTATTTTCTGTATATTCATGTACACAACATGTCCATATTAAGCAGTGGGCTATAGAGTTTTTCTGTAGATATTACATTTTCATATTTGCAACTGACTAAAGCAAAATTGGAGTCTCCCACTCACCCATTCCTTGCCTGCCTTTGCCTTTAAAGCCAGGAAATGATTCAGTGGTGCTGCTGAAGCCAACACTTTGTTCAGTGAGTGACACATCACACACCTTTTTGTTTGGTTTTTTTCCTCCTTTAACAGTTTGATTGCAATATCAGGGCAAACCAGTCAGTAAGCCGTTTAAAGAAAATTATGAAATCACAGCTCTTCAAAGCAGTTAATTGTCCGTATTATTTCCATGAAGGTGGTGTTCTCCCAGTGAGTCCCCTCGGAATGGTTGAAGAGTTTCTTATGGACATGGACAGCAGAGAGCCTTCCTTCAAAACAGAGTAGGCCAATTCATGCAAACAACATATTCAAAACAAAATTATTTACTAGCTGCTGAAAAAAACCAAAAAAAGTAAATAAATTACTCAGTGTGTACTATTTGAAAATCTAAGCAGTAGCAAAGTAGCATAAAAGCATTATTGTCAAAAAATTTATGAGCTCACTTGTGAGGAAGAAATTATTCATATAAATCCTGCATGACTCCTTTCAACTGTTCCAATTCAAGTCTTTCTAAGCTTGTAAAATGTTCATATTAATTGATTAACCTTCGATAACTCTCCTCTGAGGCCTGGAAATGCGTGGATCATTTGTGGTGGGACACAGTTTAGCTGCAGTACTTCCCTTTATGGTTCATTGGCCTTGTTTTCTCTATGGGCACTGAATTACAGAAATTAATGCACAAAAGTCACTTAGGTCTGATCTTTTCATAGATTTCCATTCTTAGAAAGTAGAAAATCCTAAGGAAGGTCTAGAAATTTTGGCCGTCCTTTAGGCAAACGCTAAAATAAAATGAGAGAATGTTAATAATATCACCGAAAAGGAAGATAATACATTACTCTTGACTTCATAGTGTGCCAGTGCTGGTATCAATTTTAACAGAACCCTGATAACTTACAGAAAACACAAATGTTTGCTTATACTCTCATTTTCAACATATGGAGTTCTTCACTTAGAGCATCTTCTTGATTTATTCACTTAGGAAGGGTGTTGGGGGCTTTATCCAACCATGCTTATTTATTTATGAGACCATAATGAAGACACTGTAGACAGTAACCTCTCGATGTGTTCCTGTCACAAAATTTTTTATTTTAAAGCTAGCACAGAAATACAAATCACGTCCATTGCTACCTGTAAAATATCGGTAGCATTTTAAAGAGGTGTTTTAGATTGGTATGTAATTTGCATTTAAAAAACATTTATTACCAGTTAATGAATCGATTGCTCAAGGAGCACTTAATGAGATTTATTGCCTTATAACAGAGAAAGTTAACAGCTAAATAACAGAATGTAATTGTCACTACAAGTGTCATTGTATTTGTACCAACAGAAACGGCTTACAGAGCAGGCAGGTGGTGTGGTGCTGGCTGAAGGGTGAATATTGGCAGGAACCTCTTTAAATAAAGCCGCTGAGATGCAAAAATTTGTACATGGATAATATCATTGCAAACACAAATGTCAGACTGGATTAGTCTCTGATGGTGTCCTCTCCTCAAAAAAACAGATCCTGTTTCACAGTGCTTTTAGATTCAGTTCAGTCATAGAGAAACAAGTGGAAGAGAACTTTCTGCACAGCAGAAAAGCCACTCTTAAAATTCATCCTAATTTTAGGAGAAAGAAACCCAAGAAGGATTACAAAAGACTTCTAAGTTTTGCAGCACTTACACAAATGTCCAATAATTTCTTGATAAATTGCTTTATAGAGAGCTTTACTCAGTATTGCAGTTCCTGCTACCCGTATGATTGTCTTGCCTCTTAAAAGTAGTTTGTTATCTTTTCCTATTCATGTTTAAAAATAGAAGTAAATTATTTTCAAGAACCAGTAAGTAACCTACTAAACATTCTGCCTCTTGGTTTTTCAACTTTCTCATGCTTTATGGTTTCAGAATTCCCTTTGAATGTTACTGAGACTACAAGAGGAGCCCAGCTGTGCCCCATCCTCGGCTGTAATTGCTGTCTCCCAGAAATCTTCTTTAGGGTAAGCTGCCCTCTGAGTTTCCTTCTTTGTTTTCCTTCAGGAAATATGAAACAGTTTTCCCTGCCCTTCTGTAGTATAACTCAGCTGAAATGACATTATGAATTAGTATTTTAATTCTGTCTAAAATGCAGGGACTTTCTTATTCCTTGCCACACCTGCTTCTTTGTATTTCTGTTTTCACTTGCTCTACCATCAGTTTTTAACAATGCAAAGATTCTAATTTTCAATTTTCTGTTAAATAAAATGCGTCAGATGTTAATTCATGCTTCATCCTCTAGTTTATCAGTGCTAAATACGGATCATTGTCTGACTCTACATCCTTTTTCATTAGACAGTTTATTATTCTGGCATGAGTTGATCCACTTTATTGGACTGGAAATAATGACCACAGTCTGATTTATGTCTAAACCTAGACTACAGGGAAAACTGCTTGAGCTTGTGCATCCTAATTTGAATCCTAGAAGTATTACTTTAACCATGTCTAGCATTTTCAAATTGTGAGCTTAATTTCATTTTGGAACAGCTCATTTTCAATGGAATAGAAATAACATTTCTACTCATTACTCCTGTCTTACATTCTGCATCCGAAATTCCAAGTTCTGCAGTGGAATAATAGACACAGTTTATTCTGTTTCTCATGTTGCAGAACTAACTCCTTTTATTGAGTGACTGCCATGGTCTGCCCCCAGTAGTATTTTCTGTTAATCTTACGTGCTTTGATGCAGCTTATGTTGTAACTGCAATTATTTTGCACCTTGTGTTGCTACAGTGTGTGTTATGGGTAAGCAAGCATCCACGGATCCTGCAGAGGCATGATACTTTTATTTATTTAAGGGAAGTAATAAAAACTTGTGAACGTAATAATAAGGACATTTTTAATATAAATATGGCACTTCTAAAACTAAAACCTGAAAACGAAAGTAAAGCATGTTTTGGAAACCATCTATTTCTCTAGGAGCTCAAGTTCTCACAGCTCAGTACTGAGATAATCTAGCTTCTTATTCCAGTATTACCTTTGATACTGGAAGCATTCAAACAGAAACAATGATTTCAGCAGTAAGTTTGGGAGTTACTGACAATAACTTGGAATCCCCATCTTCAGACAATGGTATTCTTGTTTTTTTAGTCCCTAGCAATTACTTAGGTAATTGGAAAAAATGACATTTCAGCTTTGGCCCACAACTAGGTTATAATATTGTTTTACAGAATTAATATTTGTGAGATAATAGTGACCCATGACCAATATTTCGCTGACGTCAATTTTGCTAAAAAATGCCTATCAACCTCTGTGTCTCAGGGTAGAAATGTGTATATATGTAACACACACACATATACACATGTGTACATATATCATGGAGATACCAGGATTGTACGGTTAAGAATGCAGCGAAAAATATGTTTTACTGCATTACCATGGCTCTGCAATTATTCAAGAGTTATACAGCTTTATGGTCTACTTTGGTAGCTGAGAGGCTGTTTTACCTGCTCTTTTACATTGCCAAAGCTCTTTTAGATTCTTCCAAATTATCTTACACCTTCTTTTTTCACTCAAGTCCACCTCTCCCTGCTGCAGTCTTGTAGGCTGTAGTTGAGGGATGATTCATTTTGCCTATTTCTTATTCACGGTGTTCTCCTGTACAAGATGGCTCTGAAGGGATTCACACACCAATCTGTCCATCCCTAGAAGCCAAACATACCATGAGGTGGAAAAGAAGGCTGTTCACTGCTCTGGCTACAATTTAGTGGTTCCTATTAAAGCCTGCATTTCACGGCAGCCACTGCACAGTGGTATAACAGAGTTGCTTATTATTTTAAAATCTTCAAGTAGTTCACACAAGATGATGTTGGAAATGGCAGCCTTTGAAAATAGCTGTTTTAGCACAGCATTTGGGAGTTGTATTTGTTTTGACTCTTCCTCTCCCTAAAGTAGAGTTATTTGTTCCATACATATTAAGAACATCCTCTTACAGTAACCATGGAAATCTTTTGTAATATTGCCTAACAGCTGCCTCCCAAGATACACACTTTTGTAGCAGCATAAAGTGGAGGTATTAGCGGAAAAGACGGATGTGTTTGGCTTAAACAAAGGATGCATTATTGATTTGGGTGTTTTTGGTGTTTTGTGTGTTGTTTGTCTGTTTGTCTTCCCCAAGTCCAGTTGTTTTTCTTTTAGTTTTTTTTGGTGTTTGCTGTAGTTGTTCTTGTGGGGGCTTTTTTTTTGTTTTTAAACCTTTATCACATTTAATATCCAAAGAAGTGTTTGTGTTTTAGAACGCAGGAGGCAGAGTATGCTTAGATTTTTGAAAATCCAGCTACCAGAAGGGACATTGGTTTGTACCTGGGCTGAGAGCCATAACTCCCTGTCCAAACAGTCAACCTCTTGCCACTCAGTCACTACACAAAAACTAATTTAATCTCTGTCTGGCAGCTTTTCTAGTTGTCATTTTCTTTTCTCTCTCTGTGTCACACACATATTAACACAACCATTCCATAACCAAGGATGTCTTTTCAAGTAAATACTTAAGGAAAAAAAAATTTGGGCAAAAAATGCTTTCATTTCCTTCCTTGCTCTGGCTGCTGAACCATTGCTAGCCTGGAGTAAAGCAAAATGCTGACTTCAGCTTCTATGAAAAACTGAACTTAAACATTCTTTCTGACAAGTTAACCTTTTAATAGGCTAATGCAAAACATTTTAAATGGAAAGTTTGGGTTTTAACTATTTAAAGTTTTCAGTAGAGGCATCTGAGTTGTTTTGTACGTAAAGTAAGCATTTCTAGCATGTTTCTGTTCAACATCCATTTATTCATTTATTTCCTTTTAACCAGCTTTGCTATATATGATAACACCACTGCATTTATTACAAAACCCGTATTTACCAATGATCATGTTGAAATACAGATCCAGAACGTGCTGTGCTGCAGGATGTCCTGAACATCTACTACATCAAACCTGGACCCAGGAAACAATAGGCCAGTCAGTCTCACCTCTGTGCCTGGCAAGATCATGGAGCAGATCCTCCTGGAATCTCTGCTAAGGCACATGGAAAATAAGGAGGTGATTGGAGACAGCCAACATGGCTTCACCAAGGGCAAATCCTGCCTGACAAACTTGATGGCCTTCTACAATACTGCTACGAACTTGATGGACAAAGGCAGAGCAACAGACGTCATCTACCTGGACTTAAGCAAAGCGTTTGACACTGTCCCACATGACCTCCTAGTGTCCAAATTGGAGAGTCATGGGTTTGATGAATGGACCACTCGGTGGATAAGGAACTGGCTGGATGGCCGCACTCAAAGAGTTGTGGTTAATGGGGCAATGTCTACGTGGCAGCCAGTGACGAGTGTGTCCAACAAGGATCAGTACTGGGACCAGTACTATTTAACATCTTTGTTGGAGACATGGAC
>VXBW01005443.1:470944-492709 GCA_013400375.1 Thinocorus orbignyianus | reverse complement strand
AGGGGGTTTGGAACTTGATGATCTTTAAGGTCCCTTCCAACTCTAACCATTCTATGATTCTATGATTCTATGTTGTTTCCATTTTGTATTTTTAAGCAGCAGCAAATCCCCTCTGTAGTGTTTCCATGTTATACTTAGCTGACGTGTTTTTTCCTACTGGGCATAGTGTCATTGTTCAAATTTGAGACCACCGGGAAACAGCCATCCTTGCACGTGCTTTGATGACTGCTCTTTGTGCTGCGGCTGATGTGTTCATGCTCTCTCTTAATTTCTTTGGAGGAGCAATAGCTTTTGAGAATCGGCTGAAAGAAATGTCTTTGTGTATAGCTGCAGCTGACAGGGTAATTTAGAGGCAAATGGGTTGTATATCAACTACAGTGTCAGTCAAACTCTTGTTATGACCAAACTCGGTGTCACAATGAAATACCATTAGTTCTCTCCACATAGAAGTGCATCCTTCTCTCTCATTTGGCTTTGTTAAGTCTTTTCTGCATTTTTTGCTTTATCCTTTTATGCTTTATGTTCCTTATCTCTTTAGGTGATGCCAAGCAATCTCTTTGTACAGACACCACAGCGTCCACAAAGGAAAGAATGAATGTATTCTTGGCTTATAGCATAGATAAGGCTTTGTCAATGTAAAGTGTAAAAAGAGCATAGGATGGATTTGATGTCGAGATAGCACAGTGCTGTCATTGCTCATCCTTCGCAGGAGTGTTCTGATGAGATATCTGCCCAAATGATTCAGGTAACTGGGCTATGATACACTTCTTTGGAGATGACAACTAGAAAACGTGTCTGTGCATAAGAAACTAGATAAACCTTTTCTAGAAATCCTAATTCCTGAACTGCTGGTAAAACCATTACCAGGCTTCTCTGCAATCTCTGCCCAGTGTTCTGAAGAGTAATAATGCTCTGTGTCTGTACCTTAGGAGCGTGGTCCATTGCCTCCTGCAGACTGCTAAAAATTCCCGTCTCTTTTCCTTATGACTTCTGTCCTAGGAGAACACAGGGCTTTAAAGAACAGACTCCTGAAGTTTTAAAGCATTGTTTTCACTTGCATTAGCATATTTGAAACTTTCATTATTTTAGAAGCAACCACAGGGAATTGCCTGCAATGTTAGTTTGCCAAATCTTGTTAAATATTTGTATTGCTCTGTGTTTTCAGCAGTTCCATCTTCAGTTGCTGACCTAAGTAGTGTAACTTGAAAAGCACAGACTATAAAAGCTTCTTGGCCAACCAAGTAGCAGTGCAATGTGCAAGATATCAGATGAAGTTCTCAAATATGAGATTTGATCCTCTTTTTCCAAGTTTACCCCTCTACTCTGCACTTCTCCCCCTCTACTNGGCTTTGAGCAACCTGCTCTAGGGAGAGGTATCCCTGCCCATGGCAGGGGGTTTGGAACTTGATGATCTTTAAGGTCCCTTCCAACTCTAACCATTCTATGATTCTATGATCACCGAAGCTTAGTTGTTTCCTCCTCTCCAGACTGGGCAGTGCAGCGTGGCTGGGGGAACGGTTGGAGGAATGAACCGCTTCAGACACCCCGGCCGTGACCAACACACTGATAACTTCAACAATTAAAGTCCGTGTGTTAAATCCTGGGTCAAAGCACAGGTTTTAGAGAGGCTTTGATGCTCAATCTTCTGCATCTCAGAGGCATAAGGAGCCCTGAGATGCAGCCTCATAGTAAATTGTCTTTTTCTCTCCTACTGTATAATTTTAGACTTTAGATCTGTAGAATCTGAGCTCTGGTGGCAAAATGAACTCTAAAGGGATGGATCAGGGGAGAACCTCTGTGCCTTACAGTGGACTTTCATACAGTTGCACGTGATTTTATGATATTGCATAATCTGTAAGGGATTCTCTGGAAAACAATACTGTTAATAACTATACAGACTATTGTAACTCTTTTTATAACCTGCTAAATTGGGAGCGAAGTACCTTCCAGAAATAATTTAATAGTGAAGATAAAGATCCTACTAGTTAATAAAAAATAAAAATAAAATACCAAACCTGGAGAACTGTTCAACATGAATGTCAATGTTTTTAATGGATTGCCTTTTTTATTGTGTGCTGCATGTTTTTGTCAGGGGAATACAATAATTATGAACCAGTAACAATAATGAGGTTTTGAATATTCATAGGCAATTAAAATATGTCTCTCTGCATTTTATCAGTATCCAGTGTGGAATGTTTCTCGTTCTTTAGAAATAATTGGTTCACAGCCCTACGTGAAAAATACAGGACAGAAATCAAAACATTAAGCAGGGTATGACACTGACAAAGTTCAATTTATCGGGAAGGAAAAGCAAATGTTACAGCATTGATTAAAAACATATATTTGTATCCACTTTGAGAGTGAATTCTCATGTAAAATAAATGGACTGTAATTTAGGTTTTAAAAGGTGCAGGGGCACTTTCCACAAACTCTTCTGTGAATACTAGGTATCTCTTTAGAATGAAAGAGATAAATGCAAAAAGCCCAAACAAACAAGCAAAAAAAAGCAGATAACCCAGTAGCAAGCAAGAAAATAATAGGGAATGTTTATATTTTAACTAAATAACTGGTGGATATATGTACTGAAATCTTTGAAGCTGCTTGTAATCTCACAGATTTGGCTTAGTTCAGCTAAAACTTATTAGATTCGTCACATAACTAAATAAAGGCTTTGACTTTTGATACGGAGCTTGTCAGAATATTAACAGATGATAAAGATTGTTTTACTGCTGAATATGTATAAGCCTGTGTTCTTCATGGATGCAGCTACGTTTTTCAGGAGTTTTTTTATAATATTGTACTGAATTTTGAAATTTAAGTAGGGATTACTTTAGAATTATTTCCTACTGTCTTCGTAACTGTATTTCTCCTGAGATCCCCTTTTTTTTCTGATTCAGTGTGCTGGAAATCTTTACGGCATGTTCATGTGCTGTGACATTGAGTTGCCATGAGACCAATTTTGTTGTAGTGCACATCAATGCATAATCAGAATCTTTAGTAACTTCATTAGCAACTCTTAGCAACTTTTCAAGAGGGATCTTGAAGAAAGAAGGCAGCATCCGCAGGTAGGTTTTGGCAGCAATCTGCCTGGTTCCCTGCCTGACAGCCCCTATTGAAATGACACCAGGAGTTCTGCAAACAGCATTGTGTGAATGGCAAAAAATGAAAAGGAAAGGTTAAGCATGATATTACTCTGGGCTCAGATTTGATTGATGAGCCTGCAGGATATGTTTGAGAAGAGTTTTCCGTAGCAGTTGCTATAATCAACTTCTGAGTGCTATCTTTTTCCATTGAGGTGCATTTTAAAGCAATGCCCTTGCCAATAGAAAGAGGTGACTGCAACGAAAGTTTGAGCACCCAGAAAAAAAGAGAAGGCTCTTGTGAAAACCGATAATAAGAAAAACTTAAATTTTTAAAGAGAATTAGAGAAAATTTACAGTTGCGCCCAAAGAGAAAACTAGGGAGCTTTGTCTTGACTTTCCAGCTCAGTAGGGTAGGGCTGGACTTGCACTTAGTACTTCCAAGATGATCTTAATTAGTCTCTTCTGACTACTGGCAGCAATATAAGGCAGGAACCAAAACTAAAATGATAGAGTAAACCCGGTGCTATGTTTTCTTTTATGAATATTTCTGACATAGGCTGGCACTCCTGTTTAAAGTCCAGGTGTCCCTAAATGGGGTGTCCCTGCCAGATGTAGTCATCGCTCTCTGTCACGGTACCTATAATCCAGTAGCTGGAGACAAGTGAGCTGGTGGTGTTGTACAAACAGGAGAACCTCAGGTCTTCGGGCAGCTCTTCATCTTAGTACTTCAAAAAAGAGAGCTGAAGTGGCTTGTTGCGTGTTGCCAAGGGACTTTCAGCCAGTTCTCAAAAGAAATGCGTTTTATGTCTTTCCCACTGGACTGTTCAGACTGGAGTCAAGTCCAGCTCTTCTCCAGCTGGCTGAGTTGTAACTGTACCTTTCCTAATCAAGGATGGACTTTCACCTACACTTTCTCCTTCTTTTTTCCTTTCACCCATTTTGAACCAAAGAAGTAATTTTTATTATTTTTTTTTTAGACTCCTGTTTGTTGTGCTGCAACATGAGGGAGGTGAAATATGTTCCTATTAGGCTTTTTTAGTCATACAAATTAAACTTTTATTTATCTTTCTGGTCAGATTAATTTATAGACTCTAGTGAGATTATCACTGTAAACTGCATGTAATACTGTTCTAACAAACATTGCTCTAGCATTTTGTTGTTCATACATTAGCCTGAATTCAAAGTATGGATCCAAATGCTCTTTGAGTTTGATTCTCAAAGTATGGAGTTGAATCACCTTTACATCATCTCCATTTTTTTTACCTTTTACCTGGACATGTAGTTAATGTAATTTAATAAATAACGAATTGAAATTCGAGCAGGGAAACACACAATGTAACTATATCCTCAGTCCAAAATAAAGCATTACAATGGATTATGAAAGCTCCCCCGCCAGCTTATTTAATAAAATGCATTAGGAATCTTTACAAACCCAGAGAAATTTTAAATAGTTTCAGCATTTTATTTAGAAAATAATAATTCTGAGTGTTTTAATAGTTTGAGCATTTTATTTAGAAAATAATAATTCTGAGTGTTTCAATACTTTTGACACTTTCAGGGTTTCTAAAGCAACAGATTTGTTATAATCAGTGTGTGTATGTGAGATGTTATGGCATTGCCAAAGTTCAGAAATAATCAATTGGAAAATATTGGCTTTAAAGCCAACACAGTACCATTATAAAATAGATTTTTTAAATTTTTTTTTTCATCTAGCCAATGGTATTTAAATAAATACTTATTTATACTCTTTGTGTTTATATTTAGGATACACAGCAGTCCCTGCAGCTTGAGGTCAAGTCTAAAGAGAAACTTACCTAGGATGTTCTGTCCTGAGAACTGTAAAGGAAAAAAGCCCTGCAGGCAACATAGATACAAAAAATTAATGAAGCCAGGCCCTTCAGATACGTCTTCAGGGTTTGACAGATTGTAATTTTTACTAGAGATGCCAGAACAAAGAAGGAAATGTTTTCACACAGTGCAGTCTGTGTACTGTCTCCTCCTTATCGCATGAAATATAGAAGCAAATTATTACAAAAAATATAAGCCAAGTCCAAATACTGATAAACTGTTTTAATTCTGTTCTCTGTAACACTTTTCATCATGTATAAATAACAAGCCTAAAAGCTATAGCCATTTGCTTCACAGCTTCTGGGAAGCAATTTTCTAGCTCACCTTCCCTTGCCTACTGCAAGCCTAGAAACCATCTGCAGAGTCAACCTTTTACATTTTACTTTAAACTTTTTCCTTGGTGCTTTGGCAAGGCAGCTCTGAGGAAACTCTCCTTTTTGTCAGCAAAAACGGTAGCTCTCTCTTAGGAAAGAAGCAGATACTTATAAACTCACCAGGGACTAATTTCTTTAATATATATTAATACATTTTTACATGCCACGATATTACATCGTTCTTTGATGTCCCAGCATGTAGCAAATGATTATAGTTTCATTGTGGCTGTTTGCAAGATTATGAGTGAAAAGGTAAGCTGTATGCTTTCGACTTTTTTTGCATCGGCTTCATACTCCTTATAAATAATTCATGGCGCAAAATTACCATTCCAGAAAAATGCAGTCTGTTTCATCAGTCCTTTCACACTTTATTGCTCAGCACATATAATTTTTTAATGTGCAACATCACTGGAGTTTTGACGACCAGGGAGTTTCTTTCTCTGTTTGAATTGATGGTCCAGCAAAGACTTGAAGAAAACTAGGACATTTCCATGCAAATATTATTTTAGGCCAAAGAAGAATACACTCAGCAGTACAAACAGCATATATATTTATATATATATATATATACTGTATAACTATATATATGTATATAAACTATGCTGCTTATTCTGCATTTTAAGTATCTTGTTTACCAGATAATAGAAGAACATGTGCGAAACTGCATGAAATGGAAAAAGAATGATAGAGAAGCAAATTTAGCTATTTTGAAGACTAAGCACTAGTTGTAGCTGGTGTAAACCTTCATACTTCCCTTACACTCAATAGCACGAGGCTGAATTTTACTAGTGTTAAATCTGCCTGACTGATGTGTAAAAGTGGTGTGATCTGCAATGAAAACAGCAGGAAAATGTAGAAAACCTTTTAAAATCATACATGGTAGCAAGACTTTCAAGGCATTTTTAATATGCTGTTCTTAAAGGCTGCTGGAAGGCCAAAGCCTTATGAGCTGTTAACTTTGGAAAACCTACCCCTTAAAGCCATGCTATGTCTTTTTTGACCATTTTTTGGAGTTTGTTTGAGGTCCTGTTTATCTAAAGAAGAAGATTTATATACAACTTTTCATTTCTATGGTTGCATGATATCCTAGATGCAGAGTGAATAAATGAGTGTGGTTCTGTATACGGCAAATGGGTTACACCTGCTGTGACTAGAGAGAGCACCCAGAATCAAGGTTCCTCACAGCAGCAACGGGCAGCCTCTGCAATTCTGCTGATCTTCAGAATATATTAATTTTTCTTATTTACCAGGTAGAGCTGTCTTTCTGTTATTCCAGAGGATCAAATTCTGCTACCTTTGATTCGTGCTGTGGTCCCTCACCCCACAAATCATCCAGCTGTTATCGGTGGATCTTCTTAAATGGCATAAAAGGCTGCTCATGGTTATTAAGGAAGGACAGGGGCTCCTTTGGGTTTCCCATGATTGATCATTGTGCCAGGTACTGAAAGAAAAAAGAAAGCTACTTTCTGATTGGTGCATTGGCTGAGAAATGATGGAAAATGGTTTTTCCTAGGTATTACTATTACCTCTACAGCATTCTTTTTGATGTGATAGTCAGAAACCTATTTGAAAGGAGATTTTGACTACTTCAGGGTGATAAAAGATTAGGTGTAAACCTGATTAGAGATGTTTTAACAAAGTGTTTCATCAAGAAAGAAATGGAATTTTTGAAAGGGAGTGTTGATTTTGACAAACACATAATGTGAAAATTTGAAAAATTCTGGAAGTATCAGAATAAGTGTTTGTAGAGTTTTTGAAAGGAGAACAATCCATATCTGTTCTGGAACTGCTTTCATTTAAAATGAAAACTCATAATAATATATTATATACTAAAGAAGAAACTTGAAATGGCTGAAATATTTTTCTCCGACCCAACATTAGCTTTTATTCTCTCTTAAAGAATATTTTAGAACTTCAATTTTAGTAGAAATACGATCATTCTAAACGTACCAATTTTTTTCATTTTTTCTTTTTTCTTTTTTTTTTTTTACTGATTACTGGAAATATTTCTCTCCAAATATGTAAACATGCTTGAATTTATGAAACTACTGTAGTGTTTACATTTTGATTGATGAACATTCAGAATATGGATTACGGCACTTTCTTTTCTAAAGCAAATACACTGGTAGAAAAACTTTAAAAAACCACAGTCATTTTTTCTTCAAAATATTATGTAAAGCATGAACCGTTCGGTTCTTGTAATGATGTCTTGGCTGCTTTCTGCTAATATCTCTATTATGGAATCACTGCTGTTAATCTTTACATCAGCATGTAGTAAATGGGCAAAAGATGAAATTTTTGCAGCGGTGGGTGTAAAAGATGTATTATAGGACCAATAATAGAACGGTCTTAGAAGTTGCTTTCAACTAAAAAAAAGGAAGGTATTCCTCATTAATGTGCTCGTTCTTGAAATGAGAAAGGAAGATATTAAAAATAAAGTCCACAGTCCTGAGGGCCAGTGCTGAGCAGTTAATAATTGAGCTCTAACTGCAACCCATAACATTTTATTTATGGTAAATTGATAGTCAGATAATTTATAGAAACAGCTGGAAATAATAATAATAATTGGCTAAGGAAGACTTCAGGCAAGACTGATGCTGCGTATTGCCACTGGTGTGGGGGTACTGGCAGAGAGCTAATTCCCTCTAGAAGGAGCTCTGGTGTCCTAGAAGTATGGGATGAGGGTTTATGCTGTTTCTTCTCCACCAGGAACTGAAAAGAAGGTGCTGTTTCTCTCCCTGAAACCCAGATGACAGGAGACCTTGGGCATGGAGGTTAATGAGTCTCTTTACCATCTCTGTGGACCACATGGCCATAGTCTGGGATTAACTGCAGTGTATTGTTTTTCTGGCAAGCACAGTTTGATCTGGTTTTGAATTGGAGGAATTTGGGTGATGGCTACTCCTGACCTGCCTCGCTTTTGCTCACTAACAGTTTTATCACGGCTGTGTGTGAACTCCTAGTCTGTCTCTTAGAATTAACTCAAACGTAGGTGCTGTTGTAGGTCATACATATATCCAGCTTGTGCACCACAGAAATTCACATACTCCATATCAGCTGGTTATCAATAATATTATCTTGTTTTCAGATTCTTCTGTAGTTCTCTCAATAGTTTTGCCTGATGAAAGACTCCCTCCAAAAAATTGATAATATTTTTTAATTTTTTAATTGTGCTGATAATATGGCAATAGTATTTCACACTCCAAAAATATTTGGGGCAAAAAATTTATTCCAATTTTTATGGTAGATGCACTACAGACAAATGCTTGCATACCTGGTAATGTGTTTGCAGAGTTTATTGCACAAACGTTAGTATTGCAATGATTACAGGTTTACATTCCATAAAAAAACAAACCCTCAAGCACGTGTGGATTATTTCAAGCCAGTTAAATTGATTCTAAGACTCTCCAATATGTTGTTTTTTATTGTGAGAACTGTTTACAGATTTTGTAGTTCTATATCAGTATAAAAATTGATACCCATTAGAATTTGATGGCAGACTGGAAGACAAAATAGAGTTATGTTTGAGTAGTAAACTGGGCTATTAATTTAGTCTTTTTCATTGGATAATAAAATATTTAATTTCTTTTTATTCTCATTGCAAAATCTAATACTAACAAACAAACATTGTGGGTCACTGCTATTAACAATATTTCTGTACTTGCTTCCAAACTCCTTGCAATTAAAACTTAGTTTTTCAGTTTGACCAAAGCAGGATAAGTTGACTCTCTGAAACCCAATGTTCCAGTCTTTCATCATCTCAGGAAAATTAAATCATCTTTATATACTTGTAGTGGACAAGACTCAGTAGAGAAAAACACCTGCAATATGTCATTTTACAGTGTGTATATATAATCAATATCAGGAAGACCATCTTAATTTCACTTTAAATACACAAAGCCAAGCTATTTGAAAATGTTTTCTTTATGAATCTCTGGTTCTTTTTTCTTTTTCTTTTTCTCCATGATGTATGATTTTGTATGCTGTGATCACATTCTATCCCACATTCCCTTCTGAAATTTATTCTCCTGACCGTTTAGACAGCTGTTAAACTGTTGGTTTAGCAATGGTAATCTATATTATCTATTTAGGTCTTCATTTATTCTTTCAGTGATGTGTGAGGTCTTTAGTTTATGCCTCTGGAGTTTCCTATAATAATTTCTACACTGCAAATTTATTTTTAATCATGTCAGAAAAAAAGCAAATTAATGGTGTTCACTAGTAAACGTCTATATTCCGTGGTATATTTGGTTGTCAGCACCTGCCCTTAGCGGCACCTGCATGTTACTGTTTGGTATAAAGTGCTATTATTATATCCTATCTTGTTTTAGAAACTCCAAATTATAAACAATTTTGAAATGTTATGGTGACTTTGATCACCTTGCAATAACTAGAACTGCTACAGAACTTTAACAGGTCTTGAAGAGCAGTAATTGGATGCTATGCACCACTTGTTTATTTTTTAATTAACTTTGATCAGGCTCTAAGGGTATAATAAAAATTAAATATAAATAAACAGCATTAAAGTAACAAATATTTGACATTATAAAGCTCAGACTTGAAACATTTGAGAATTCTCTCAACTTTCCCTTAGTGGGAAAGTGAGGTAAAATGGGTGCTTTCTAATTAGGAGATGTTAGAGAGGACAGATTTGCACTCCGTGGTGGCTGCTGTAATATCCTGCTTTGAATTAAGCCATAGCTTCACGTATCTCTTGCAAGGATAATATCATCTTGAAGATGATTTTTTAGTATAACACATAATATTTGATCCAAAGTACAAATTCATATTCTTCTACTGACCACAACATTTAGCCAGCCCAACTCATTACTGTGACGAGCTTTTATATATTTGTAAGACGGTTTCCTATGTTTGGGATAAAAGTAGAAAAATCAAGTTGTTGATCTACATTAACATACCTTCATTGGAGTCAGTTTTGACACTGATTATATTCTTGGGGTTTCTTTCATAAATTTTGCTAGCCACTTGTTGTACTATAATGGAGAGAGCATTGAATTTCTGTAAAAGATACTGTAAATCCTTTGTAAATAAGTGGATTCAGAAGGTGATTTTGGATGAGAGGCTGGCTTTTATCTGAGATTGGAGTTTTCTTAGGTTTGTTTTGTTTTGTTTTGTGTTTTTTTGGTATGTTCTTTTTAATTTGGTTTTTTTTTTTTTTTTTTAACATGATTTGACAAGACAAAGTCTGACTTTGTGATTATGTATGTACTAAATTCTTTTTCAACTGATCAAAATTTTTCTGGGAAATCAGCTGTCATAAAGTGTTTTCTGGTTAATGGGTATAAATAGATCTCACTTTGAAATGTGTGAAATGTTTCAGTCTGGGAACAAATTAAGTGTATGTTGATCACATATTCAGGTAGCAGATTTAACATCATATTTCATAAAGAGTGCTAATTTAAAATCTACTGCCAGTTTCAAAAGGAGATATAAAGAATGAGAAAAGGCCTTTGGCACCACACAGTTATATTTAAATAGCTAAGTGTGTTTTAAATATGTAAAGACTACGGTTTAAAATCTTTCATGGGCTCATCTGTGTAACTGAGGAATATATTTGTCTTCTGAAAAGCAATGGAGTAGTAGTATTACTTTATAGCTATTAATGATCTGCTTTTTCAATACAGAAGGTTTTTCTGGCCTTAATTTCAATTTTGATGTAATCCATTCCTTTTCTTTTCTCACCAGAGGCCTGGCAGAAATTCTGTGACTTTTGTCTTCCTTCACCGTAGTTGGTTTAGTTTTCTGCACTTGTCTCTTCTCATCTTTTCTTCCAGAATCACTTATACTCATCATTCTCTGCTGTAGCCCTGGCCCATAATCTAATTCTTAAGAACCTACAGAGGCATCTTTTTTAATATATCGATTTATATATTGATGCTTATGCATTAATTTAATTTTTTTATCTGATAAAATTTATGTAATCCTTTTCCATCTGTAGTCTCTGATTTAGTTTTCGCCTGCTGCCCTACTCGTTCTCAATGTCCTTCAGATTACATCAAGCCAGCAAAGGGTGGGGCAATAATATTTCTAGAGAAGCTTTATTTCTGTCATCCTGGATAAACTTGTCTCCTAATCTTTTATTGTGAATATCGGATCTGCAGCCTGTGGGATGGTTTGGGATGAAGGACTGAGTACTCTGGGCTGTTCCCATGGTTACTCCACCTCTCCATTGCTCTGTACCATACAAGATTGCTTCAGTGTTGAAAATTTTCAGAGCTCTTTCATCTTGAATTGGATGTAGTTTGGCACAGAGTGTTTTATGTTGGTTGTAAAGCACTATGTAGTGTTAATGACCTACTCAACTGTCACTGAGCTTTTGTTTCACATGGGTTTGAGATGAGCATAACCGATCAATTATAATTTATAAAATAGTGCTGAATATTGGTGCTAGCTATGCAGGTTATATATTGGCTCAGTATTTCTAGATAGGATGATGTTCATGCTTTAACCATTCCAAATTGTGATGCTTATCCATCATTTTCAGCTTAATTTTCTGCTGAATAATGTGAAATGTTGGCGGTCTTCATGAGCGGTAGCACCAAGTTTGTAGGTAAGTCAGCAATACAAAACCCCACAGTTTTTCTAACTCTTAAAGGACTGAGAAATGAGTTCAAAGCAGGACAAATATTCTGCACAGCAGCCAGAAAACAATGGATGACGAATCTACTCATGTTTTAAAGTACAGACAATGAAATTGAGATCATTATGTCTGGTGGTGTCACCATCACGTTCTGAGGGTGGGGGGAGTGAAATCCTCTTTCATAGCTGAAGTTAACTATAGGTAGATGTATTACTTTTATGCATAGCATAAAAATTACCTGCCTTGAAACACCAAATGGTTGATTTAGAGATATTTTATTCTTGAAGGATGCGGCTTACATATTTTTAGATTTACTGTTTCATCGTTGCATGAGAATAAGATTGTTAATGTCTAGACTACATCTTCTACAAAACAATGTCTCTCTTGATTAATGACTTAAATCTGTAGATGAATTGTTTGAATTTTATCCTTGAAAACTGCTAGAGCAAGGTTGTCAGCAGAAAACACTATTTCTTACTCTTAGACATGTTACTTAAAAAGGCCGATCTTCTGCTATAGTTACTGAAACATTATTTCTTTTGATTTTATTGCCCATTTATGCCTGTTCCTTGAATAAATGTGTCCAGTTCACTTTTTTCAAGGAGAAGGCATAAACAGGTGTAGCACTTTCAGTAACGCCTACCTAAAGATGTACCACTCTCATCACAGGACCTTTCATGCGACCACCTCAGTCAGGCAGAGTAATCAAACCAGCTATCAAATCTAATGATTAGAACTCAGGACATAATCTTTCAAAAAACTGAAGATTTATTGAAGAATAAAATTCCTGAAGCTTCAAGCATATTAGCTACTGGTACTATAACAGTGTGAAATGGATAAAGATCATGTTGCCATTGCTATCCCATAAATTAGTCTAAGGAATAGACCCTTCCTTGCAAGTCTCACTTAATCAGTTTTTTCTTAACCATTGGCTTCTCAATATACAAAGCTTTTCCAGCATAAGTATAAATCATACTTCCAACACAAACAGATTTCAGCTAAATGTCATGTTCAGATGAATTATGATGATCCGTGAAAAAATACGCAATAGAAAGAAGGTCTGGAGAGGAAAATTGATGTAACAAAGTAATTCTAAGGTTGTTATAAAATTAGAACATGAAGTAGGAAATATAAAAATTAACCTGTTCTTCATGATGGAAAACCTAAGACCGTGTCAGAGGATGAGAACAGAGATGGTAAATGTAATCACTGAATCACCAACCATTTCCGTATAAAGAAGGGACATCTGCATAACTCTGCAACCACTGTTATTAAGTAATGCTCTAGGGAGGACTTGAGTTAGCTTTGTCCTCTGAAAAAGAACCAATTATAGTTGCTTTTTTTCCTTGGTAAAAATAATAACCACAGATCAGTAGTTTTGAAGGGCTGGAGTGCACTTGATTTTTGCACTTGTGTAGCCTGAAACTTTTTCTAGGTAAGAGATACTTCAAAATACAAGTAGAAGTACTCATCAGTTTTGACAATGAATTAATTTATGGCTCCTTACTTGTACTCTGATCTTTTATCACTGAAATGTCTTGTAATTCATTGTATTGAATACATGAGGCAGATGGAAAAAATGCCAGCGTTGATGGCTTCTATGTGTATGTGTCCTTCTGAGAACAGCTCCTGAAAATGCTCCTGGGAATAAAACTTCTGTAACATAAATGCAGTATCGTCTTGTGCTGACTTCAGCTAAGAAGTAGATGTAGATATTTTTTGCTGATATATTTGTTTTGAGTAACCTCCGTGCAAAGAAATATGCATAGAACAATGTTTTCTTGTTGTTTCCAGTGAGAAAATAGTTGCTCATTTCAGATGTGAATATATTACGTGTAATACTCCACGCCTAATATATATCTGATAAAGAAGGGTCCAGGCAGATTAACACAGATGCTTCTACAGATGCTTTGGTGTCAAATATGACTTAGTTTTAGATCCAGTACAGGCTACAATTCTTAACAATTGCTCTTCTCTAATTTATAGCATCTTTACAGTATGACTTTCCACCTAACAAACATAATAAAGCTCTCAGATAGAAGACTAATGAACATAATTCATGCACTAGTGGACTGAAAATGTGAAGCAAATCTGGCACTCGGGTATTGCAATTACAGAAAGAAGAAATTATAAATGTTCTTATTAATGTTTTCATCTGACTTACAAACTTCTACCAAAGTTTTAGCTCTTTCAAAAAGCATTTTAAAGTTAACATTTCTTCTTATGGATGATGTAGATTGCAATTATCTTCCCTTAATTGCACACGGGGGCTATGTGTGTGAATAAGTGGTGACCGCCTGTAGAGATGTCCCTGTTTCTGAGGAAGATTTTTGTGCAGGCTGGTGAGGCAGGACTGAATGTTGGCTCCCAGTCACACGTTCATGGAGCAAACTGCTGGTCTGGAAGTGTTTATCAGATCTGCTCTTTAATATTTCAGATTAAAAAGGGGGTTGGAAGGTATTTATCAGGCTTTTTAATTATTACTTTCCTCATTGCTGCTTATTTAGAGTAAAAGTTTGAGTCTGAATTTTGAGTTTTAAGGATAAAATGTTGAAAGACGAGTGGGGAAGTTGCCAACTTTGCTCTGGATGAGGCACTGATGTGAGAGAGGTCTATTTTACACACACTACCACGCGTGGCTGGTTTGGCCCATTCCTGCCCTCCTCTTTGGTGGTCTTTTTCAAAACCTTTCAGAAACACAGCATGTATTTCCTGATTGAAACCACTGATAATTCCGTAGGTTATACCAATCTGCTGTGCATCCAGATGACTGATCTCCATCACTCCCAGTGCCACTTCTGGGTTTGTAGCTGTTTCCAAAACCTCCTTTTTTCTTCTCACTGCCATCATTAACAACTAATTACCCTCTTAGATACCACTCATTTCTTAAAAATATTCAAGTATGTGTTTAAGCAAGTTCAGAACTTCTTGAACCTTTTTTTTTTTTAAAATTTTTTTTTATTGTATCTGTGTATAAGGATGGAGAGAGAATAAAAGGAGAAACTTCTTTCATTAGGGCTAGAAAAACATAAGCTATGTCCGTTTGGGTCCCTCTTGTTGTGTGCTGAGTGAGCAGTACACAACCCAGGAGTCTGAGGCAGGGATTTACTGGTGAATTCTCACAGCAGAGCTGGTTCTAACAGGCTGTTAAGCTAAATCCTGAATGCTCAACAGCTCCAGGAAAGCACCTAAAGGATCTAGGTTGACCAGGCAGAGGTGAGCCCAGTAGGAATGGAACACAGGGAATGATTTGTTGGAGCAACCTCATTCTCAGTGTTGGTGACCTGCTGTTTTCTACCCCTCTGATTTTCACATATATATATATATATACACATATATACATATATATATGTATATAAATTCAAAATTCTGTATCTTTTTATCTCAGTGTTTTTCCCTTCAAGTCCTTGAGCTGCTGACTGTTCCCATCGCAATGTTATTACCTCTGCCTGCAATGTTACCTCTCCCATCTCCTGGCTCTGCTTTATAATTTCTCAAAGTTTTTTCTCTTAAATTAGTAATTACTTCAGGACCCCAAGCCAGGGCTATGCAGTGATGCTGTGTGGGAACCCAGGTTTTGGCTGCTGGGGAGAGGATGGAGTGTCAGAAACATTTGTCCTTTATTACAGTACTTCTGTGGATACCACTCTGCATTGTGACAGCCTATTTTCTCTTGATTTTTATTTATAAATAATCTGTCAAAAATATTTAGAAATCTTATCAAGGTTCAGCGGGTTCCATAATCCCATTATACAAGAATCATTACTTAGTAATAAGCAGACAAGCAATAAAGAAATCAATAGGTATTCCAAAAGCACAGTCTATGCTAAGAAAATATGTTTTCTCTTCTCATAACACTAATAAGAATGATGGTGGAGTGTATTTTGGTAGCTTTGTCCTACATGTCAATTATAACCTCTCTGTGATAGAAAAACCCACTGTGAAGCTGTGCTGTGATATAAAGATGGGGAAAGGTGAGTTGTGCTCATGTAAAAATCTCCCTGTTTACTTTTTGCCGACATTTGAATCCATAGATTTATTATTTTTATGTACAAATGGTCCTAAAGGTGTGCAGTGCTGTAAGTGTTCACTGAGAAACTACACCTTGTTTTTTTAAAGAGCATTAAGTGAAAAGGAAATAGACTAATCAGCTTTACGCACATCTTAAAGACACCAAAGTATCTATCTATGCGTATTTCTACGTCTCTTTAACTGGCTGCATGGTTTTTTGTAATGCCAAGAAAGAAAGTGTAGGAAATGAAAAGGAAATACCAAGGCAGTATCTTATGTCTCTGCCCTGGGGAAAACACTGAGAGAGGGTTTCCACTGACACCGGGGGAGTCAAAGCTCTCAGCTTCCCTCCAAGCACCTAAGAGCAGCCACTACCTTAAGTTATAGCTTAGCCCTTTGTCTCACAAAGGAGGTTAAATTACTTTCATATTATTCTTACTTTTTAATTTTTTATGCAAGTCATGAGTATATGGATGCATAGAACTTTAATTGATGTCTGACGTTAAGAATTCTTTAAAATACACTCATTAAAAGCCAGTATATTTTTAAGAAATACATAATTCTAACTACTTTAAGATAGAAGACAAAAGCAATTATTTTCCTAAGGGTTTTGTTGTGGTTTTTTTGGTGTTCTTACTCAAAAAGATTTGTTGCTTGAAACATTTACGTGTTAATTTACAGTTGGTACAGATAAGGATGAAGTTTTTACCCCTGTCAAAAAAAAATCTGTTTTAAATAGTAATTGTCACTTTTCCTATTTACCTTTTGCTTCTCCAGAATTAATGTTTTCTGATACTATTATTAAATACAAAACTGAGCACATAGGAAAAAAAAATAATCACACATTAATTATATGATGGCTTTGTCGTGAATGCATTACCATTACTATCTTATTTTTCTTTCTGCATTTTACACAAATTATTTGCGTTCATGGAGACTCATCAACAAGTGGTGGTTGAGGTGGGAAGCATAATAGACGTGACACTGACCTTCTCGTATGCAAAAGAATTCAGATAAAGGAATTCTGAAGTAACCATGTAATGACAAAACCGATCATCAGCCTCTCCGTTCAGAACTGGCATGATATCTATAGCCATAGCCTTTACCTTTGTTAGAGCATTCAAATTAATCAGAGAATACCTGTTTTGATACTTCTGACAGTTGCTTTCAGCAAAAAACAATCCCCCTTCTTACTTGCTTTAGGTTTCATGTGTGTGTGATTTTGGCTTTTGTGTGTGTGTCTTTTCGTTTTTTTTTTTTTCCCCCAATGATTCTCACCTTTCTTTTAATGATACAGCACTTGAAAGTTGTAATTAATACTTTTGGTAAATTAGTGGCTGTGTTCACCTGTATAGCTGTGTTAGAGGGCCAAGCCCATTCTTCTCCGTGCCTCAGTCACCAGAAAAGGAACCAACATTGCAAATATCACACAAAGCGAGTATCTCTATCTGTTCTATCAACGCAACAGTCAAAATGAGCAGTTAATGGCTGAGTCTTGATTTCTGCTATTTGCAAAGTTGAGGACGTGATCTTTCAGCTTTTAAGGCACACATTGTGGCAGGAGATGACATGAAGCTTGTATTATCCCTTTCCTCTAGGAAATCTGCTCTGGAGCTGATGAAGAGGAAGCAGCTCTGCCTTAGGTGCCTGATCACTATCTCCCAATTAACTTTCCAGTTCTAGGTGTATTGACTTATGTGGCCTGACAGGTATTTGAGTATATTGTCAGGAAAAACAATTCTCCACTGATTCTAGATTCTATACTATGGATCCTTTTCTGATTGAAATCACAAGTAAAAAGTTAATTTCTGGTTTGGATTATTTTTTTCGTTTGTTTTAATATTCAAAGCATTCTAAGGCAAAGACTCATCTGGTGTTTATTTTCCCTGTAGCTCAGGTTCCTTTGTGTTGGGTTTTGCATTTTTATCTAGGATCTACTGTTCCTCTTCTACTGTTCCCTAATGTTCACTATACATCTCATGGCCTGCTTAAATTAATATATTTTAATGGTCCTTTATTTTGTTATGTTTATAGTTTACCCAGATATACCGAAAGTTTAAGCCCAGTAAGTCTATATATTTTTGATTCAGTAACAGTATGATTGTGACATAAATGTTATAGATCCCCTCCTGCAGTATCCTCCTCCTTCAGAAGCCAAATTCCATGGAAAAACACTGGAAATATGCCCTGTAGAGCTTTTAGCAAAGTATCCCCAGGCACTGTATGTTGTGCGCTTCCATTAAATACTTAATAGGAAGCAAAATTCATACCTCTTTCTTGTAAAGATGAGATTTTAGGTAATAATTATACTGCTACTTCCAATAATAATGATCACACGTGGCCTTCCTTAAAATTATTCATTTTGATTTGGATATCTTCAAGTTCTCTGATCTCATGATTTACCTAACAGTGAACAAGGTTAATGCTTAATAAAGCAGGATGCCCTTTTCATAATCACCTCATTAAAAGTGAGTAGCAAGAGGTACATTAAATTAAAGTGTTTGTGATATGGGATCAATTTGATATGGAATCCCTGAGGTCTCTATGTGCCTCATAAAGAGCTCTCTACTTTGAACATATCTGTAAGTGACCCATTGAGAATTACTGTTCCCTTTAATTTGAGAAGTTTAAATTGCTTTTATTACTCATAATGGTGTTAAATACCGAATAAGGTATAAATCATTCTGGAAAAGAATTAGACTGCAGGTCTACAGCTTTAATAATTCATAATTTCACAGCGTTTATAAAATAAACTACGTTATTGGAAATAAAATTGATAATGACATACTTTAGGAAAAAAAATATTCCTTTTAGCTCTTATGGGTGGTTAGGTTGTACAGGGAAACTGTAAAGGTACGAATGAGCATATTCTGAATTATCCATTAATTAAGGAGAAATATAGGAGACTCTTTTCCTTGAATCACACTGAATCCTTACACCTTACTCTCTGGACTCAAGTTCTAAAAGCTTTTAAGTGGCCTGCTTTTGCTGAGCAGGTGAGGTTCTTCCCTCCAGACTTTGCAGTAGTTTTTCTACTTCTTAAGAGAAATAAAAACCAAACCAAAACAGAAACACATTGTCTGAGGTCATGTTGTGTTTTGTTTTCCTAAAAAAAAAGAAAAAGATTGATGCACACATATAATAGAATCACTGTCTCTCTTCATAGCTCTTTTTTTCAATAAAAAGTACGTTTTTTCCCTTGCAGTTGAATCACTTTTGGTATATGGAACATTAAAAGAAAAAGCCAAAGTACAAAACCATATCTCTTACTTATGGCTCTGTGAACCATGGGGTTCTTAGTCAGAGTTCGACATTTATGTGCCTTGAACATACAGACATGCACCGAGTTTTGAAACTAGGTAGAAAACAGTGGACTGTAGTTACTCTACAGATACACTCCCAGCTGTTTTATGAGCGAGTGCAATGGACCATTTCGGCCTCTGCTACTTCTACGATAAACCTTTATCTAATACTCTGCTGCAATTAGGGTTGTTCTACCTATGAACATGCTTCCCATTTGCAAAGGTAAAAGAATCTGTCTCATCTCTTGTTATAATATCACTGTATCAAAGTTCAGCCTTATTTCTGTAATTAAAAGTACTTTAGATGCTACCTATTTCTTTTGGATATTTCATATTGGAAGTCTCAGATAACTAGACCTTGCTTTGGCCTTTTATATTTTCCACTTTTACTCATTTTAGTTATGACTGTAAGATGTAATTTATCAAGTGCACAATGAGAGGTTATCAAACCCTTGTTTCAGTAAAAGAAAAAGGAACATTACCCTCAAGAGATAAATCTTTCATTAAAATTTACAAAGACCTTAAGCAGTATCTATCCTCTTTGTCTTTTCCAGTCTCTTTTCTTTATGCTCCAGCTGCCAGTGTTTAGAAAGCAGCACAAGGCAGACAGCCAAAATAAGAGCTGATTTCCCAGCCATATGGATAAATTTCCTCTTCCATAACTAACATTTGAGTTCACCTTAGGAAAATCCTTTAAAAATTGCCTGAGTCTCAGAACTTATTTTTTTTAATGTCATGACTAACTAAATTATTGGTACTGTCCAGGCTTTTATTTTTAGGACACAGAGAAGGTCAAAGAAAATTTTTCTTAGAACACTAAAGACGAATTTGGTGAAGAGTAAACTCTTCTGATTTTTTTTTTTAGTTCAATTTTTTATTTGTTGCATTTGCCTCTTGGTGCTTTAGGAATTTAATTTCTTTGCCATTTGATAAAGGAGACATTAATTATTTAAGGAATTACATCAGTTTAATCTTTTTGAAGAGGAATTACAGAGACAATCTAAGTAAGTGCGGAAAATAAGTATGTTATCACCTACATGGTTTCTGTGAAAAGCAAGTTCTTTTTTTGATTATTAGATAGTTTTTGAATTGCAGTGCTTTTTTATTCCTTCCTCACTTTTTAAAATATCTTATTGAACAGGAAGGAAAAGAATAACGAAGCTAAACAAAAGTAAGGATGGCAGAGGAAGTAAAACCTGAGAGTTGAGATTTATCCAAGACCATGGCTGTGATTAAATATGAATTTGATTCTTCTCTGTATTAAAAAAAAAAAATGCATAAACTTTAAAGATATTTTCAGCAGGAAAACGAACACAATATAAGCTACCTTGGAGACAGATATGGGATGAGATTAACTCTTTTCACTGGACACAATGAGCATTCTTCATTTTCCATCAGAAATAAGACTTTCTGTACAGTTCTTCTCACTCTCCTTTATATGTAATTCAAGGTGATTATGTTCATGCACAATGTGGATTGGGGTGAATTGCAGAGGGCGCCCTCCCCTCTTCTCTGCTGCACTTTTGCCATGTCTAATTGGATACTTGATATGGACAACTCCCAAGCTAATGATCTTTCTTTGCTAAAATTTATTTTCCATACTCTACCATAACGATGAAATATTTCATGAATCTGTCTCTTCTTCTTCTTCTGTAAGGGCTCTATAACAAGTGTCTGAGTTGTAGTTAGTTGATTAATTGATTCTGTCATGAAGTTGTATGGAATTACGTTTCTCTTCGAAGTCTCCTCTTTTTTTCTCTGTTTAACAGTGATTTATTTTATTGCTGTAAAGCATTCTGGCAAAATCCATTTACTGTCGTAATATCTATATTGAAATTCTCTAATTTATTCAGAGAAAAAGAAGGCTCTCCCCTCTTTTCAAGAATTTCAGTCAGAAGACAAATGAAGCTTGACCTCTGCTTCTGCATTAAGCCTTTTCACAATTTATAATAAACGTTAATATTTGAGATCAGAAAATTTTAGTTTTTTTATTTAAGAAAACATTAACAAATCTAGTGATGTTTAAAATAAGAGAAACTGATGTTAAGTCATTTTCTCTACTGTAATGTCCGAAGCTGTTCAATCTGATTTCTCTTACGGTATCTATTTTACCAAAATTCAGTAGAGTTTAAATTATAAACTGGCAGGAACAGGAGATACCTAAGTTTGAGCATCACCAAGTACAAAGGCATTTGTTCTACTGTACAGCTGGAGTGCTACAGAGCTGAGAGTATGATGGCCTCCACTGCTGGCTGTTGAAGAAGTAGCTCATGGTGGAAATGGGAATGATTTTCTTGGTTTTGCTCTGGCCAGTATTTTGTCACTGACTTTACTTGGAGTTAGAGGAGTTAAGTCAGATCTAAAATCTGGGTCCCGAGTTGCACAGGTCATGTAGTGTCCTCAGTAGGATTACTTGTGTGCTTTACCTGCTTGCACTTCTTGATCCAAAGGAATAGGAGTGATAAAATAAATCTGAGTTTGTTGACAAGCAGTAGCTCCAGGAGAGGCTGAGATGAATTTTCTCACTTTTTCTCTTTTTTTTTTTT
>VXBW01005443.1:446934-470919 GCA_013400375.1 Thinocorus orbignyianus | reverse complement strand
TTCCCCCCATGGAGTGGCTTTAATGCATTTTTCAAGTGTCCCTACATTAAAATGACATCCAAAATAGCGTTTCTACTCTGACTCCCTGCTCTCTTTGCACTAGCTAGAATATATTTCTGAACAACGTTTTTGTGCCATTTGGATAAAAATATCATTTTCTCCATCATTCTGTCTGGCTTGCCACATTTACTGGACAATGCTTGTCTCCTGAATGGCATTATAAAATATTTTCTCTGTCATTTGTTATGCTCTGGAGGGACTCCCATAACACAGTGTTGCTTCTGCAGGCAGGAATGGAAATATAACTGGTGGTGCATCTATTTATGTAGTTTTAGGACTTTGGGTTTGGGAGCAGAGGCAATGGTGGCATAATTAAGGCACGATGGTACTGCATGGCTTTCCATATTCTCACTAGACAGTGTTTTAATAGTAATTGCTATCCTTCTTCCATAAAAGTAAGAGTAAGAATGAGGTCTCACATACAGAATAAGGAAATCTCGGCTCAATGGAGTTCAGTTCGCTTAGGAGTGTTACTAACTGTTGTTGCAGAGGGATGTAGTTAGAGTCAGAGCATCCTCAGGACTTGCTTTTTTACATGCTGTGAAAGGAGGACACCCTTGATGGCAAATGTGCACCTTCAGCTGAGAGGAGGGTGCTCTGAGACCTCGCTTATGGGGAAGATAGCATAGTTTGTGGCATCAGGGATTGATGGATCTGGAAGAGAGGAGAGAGCTGGAGTGAGGTACAAGAGTCCCTAGGATCTTGGTGGTGGAGTTGTTAAATAAAAGGAACTTCTAGAAATGGGAGGCAACAAATTTTGAAAGCTCATGTCTCTTGGGAGGCTTTTATCCACATGGCAGTTTGTTTTCAAGCCTTTACAATGACGCTAAGACAACACAGGTGAGACTGTAGTAAACACTAAGAAATATCTTCAGTAACGCTTTTTCACTCCTTTCCTCCAGGAAGTCAATGGCAAACATCCCTGACTTCAACAGAAGTCACAGATCAGTATTATGTTTTTGAAGATTTTTCCCTAGGACCCCAAGGCAAGTGGGATTCACCAAAGATAACTTTGTAGTTGGTCTTTGTGAATAGTTTCTGTCTACTTTAAAATTTGAACTAGATAGCAAGTAGTAATGCTTTGGTTGTGAGTCATTTACCTAGATGCAATTCCTTTTCTTAAAGACTCACAGATACACGCATATGAGTGGATTCAAAAAGCCAGCAACATTAGCAAAAAGATTATAATGAGCTTCAGAGTGCTCTGAACCTTCTTTTGGTGATGTTTTGCTTGAAAATCTAGTACTTGGAAATATTCTTCTTTGGAAAGTAAGTCTTAACGTCTCAAATGAAGCTGACAAACATTTCCCCCCCCCCCTTAGGCTGTGAGCTAATTTTTTAACTTACATCTTTTTGTTTTGATACTGCTGCTTTGTATAGTTCCCAGATAAGCTGAGAATAGCCTTATTAATATCTGATTAGACAGCTAGCTCTTTAGTTTGTACAGAAGAGCCTTAACAAGTGCAGGAAGCCAGCAAAAACTTCAGCTGAGTTCAGAGAACAAGTTGAATGCTTTACATAATGAGCTGCTTAAATAATATCAGAGGTTTTTCCATTGTCAAATTAGTCCTTGCTTCAAATGCAAAGTATATAAAATACTGTGCCTTTCATGTACCAAGTCCTTTTTGTATTCTGAAGAATGGAAGGTGGGTCTACCTAAAACAGGTTCTTTGCTTGTAATTGGTTACAAGGTAACTGTCACAAATTCACACAAATAGAAACACAAATCCATTAGATATTACCTCAAAAAATAACAACATTAACTTTCTAGAACTGCATTTTTTTATATATACTATTTTTTTATATTATTTTTGTAGTGTCTATGGGATTTTGTATGATTCCTGTTCATTATTCACATGCAGTAAAGACCTAGAAATGTTACCGTCAGTTTTCATACATAGGTGATACCGCCAGAAAGAAATGTCTATATATACCTTTTATAGCATTTAAGATAGAATGGATGAAATTTGAATATTAGAAACCAGATGTCAGATCAAATAATATTATGGAACAGCTCCAAAATTCGGAATAGTAAAATTATAACTTCAAACCCTGTGTAGTAAGAGATTTTCTGTGTGTGTGTGTATTATAATTTCTCAATTAGCATGTCAGTGCATTTTATTGTCAACTACAGAATACAGTAGTTTATGCAATTAATTATGAAAACTGATGTGTGTGTTCTAGGACGGGGGAAACTTGCACAGAAGTTGGGGAACGGCCAGTTTGGTAAGAACCTCTACTGAATTTCTTGATGACGTTTCAGTCAGGTCTGAACTGGGGATCCTGTATCTCCCCCCGATGGTAAACTGAATGTTGTTCATTTTTTTTATTTTTTTTTTTTTTATTTTTTTCCAAAATAATCAACGTTTCAGAATATCAAGTTGAGAAGGGCAACTCAATTAGTAGGAGTAATTGAGAAGAATGGAAGCTCCTATTTGTTTTTTCCCCCAACAGAAGCAGTGAAAATTGGAAATATAACAAACTCCTGCTTGGTTCTGCAATTTTGACCTTACGAGTTCACAAACATTTCTTGCGAAGCCCAGGAAGGCAGCTGGAAACAGAAGACCTGCTGGAGTCATCGATGAACAGCCAACAGCCTGACAGTTAAGAGTGGAGATGAAGACAGGAGATGAAGTTAACTAAAAATGTAAATATTAACAATAAATAAAATACTTAATAATGTAAATACATAAAATATACAATGACAGGTGAAATAAATAAAATGTCGACCTTCTAAAGACACTTTCTCTAAACAAATTGCATTACGGAAATTTTGAAGGATAGTATAGTCATACTCATACATCATTTAAATTTATAAAAGTTGACTTGAAACAGGGTATAGTTGTGCAAATGCTAAATATAGGACTATTTCCCTTATATTTAGTTACTTTCCTGTGATACTTAGAACTAGTACTTGTGCACCTGTCTTCCTTGAAAGCTGATAATCAGGAGATTAATTTTATGTACTTCAGCTGAATTATATACTTCGAGATTCAGCTTCAGCAAAATGTAAATGAAGGTATAAGAAAACCAGTTAGTGAGGAGTTTTCTGTAATTCAAGTTGTAGCATTGTTTTCAAGAGTGAAATAATATTGTCTAGTACAAAACTGTACCCAAGAAAGAACGTCTTATAAAAATAAGAAAGAAGTGAAAGGAGGTTTATTATGAATTCCATTCTGCAAGAAAACAGGAGAGGATCTGAGCTGAGTGGTTTATAACTAATGGAGACAAATACAAAATGCAAGTGTTTGAACTGGCTTAAAGTTTGGATCATAATTTCTATCAATATTTTTAAGCATATATTTATTAGCTGCTTCTTCCTGTTGTTTTTTTGGGTGTGGTTTGGGGGACTTTCTTTTTTTTTTTCTTTTCTCCTGGATATACTTATGATTACCTACATCGTTCACACATTCATGGCATGGGGGTTGGAACTTGATGATCTTTAAGGTCCCTTCCAACTCTAACAATTCTATGATTCTATGATCTTTCTCAATGATTGACATAGGTAATGTGGACAGGGTTACAGATTCTAAATGTAAAGGAAAAGTAGAGACAGACAAAGAGATAGAGAAATGCATCTTCAGACAGTTGAGTGAATCACCAAGAATGAAGGCGAAAGCAGACAGTATCCTGCCAGAAGGTTGGAGTGGATGTTTTTTCACAAATGTTTTTTTTAAGTCTTGACTTGTTCTGCTGCAGAGTGAAAAACTGAATCTGCCCCAGCTGTGCAGCTGTTGTTCTCTGGCCATGAGTCTTCCCGTCATGTTTGTGATTATGTTATGGCATCGTAAAGGAAGAGTGCAGAGCATGTGTACAACATCTACAGTAAAATCCACAACTCCTTCAAAACTGGGCTGTGTGGAAGCCTTTACTACCAGGGTAGAATATATAGGCATTCAACCTGAGAGGAAATTTGGCCATAAATCAAATCCTACAGTAAATTTTTAATTTTTTAATTTTTTTTTTTTCAGTTCTATGCATCTTTCATGCATTACTGCATAGTCTGCTCTTGAAAGCTACAGAACCAAATAGGCTCACATTTCTGCTACTTCAAGGAGCCAGTTTTATTTGTTCCATTTTATTATGCCATAAATAATTTTTACAAGCAATTTTTAAAAATATAAACCTTGCATAATGTGTTTAACATCTATTATCTCCAATGAAAATTTTACTGGTTTGCTTTATGGGGATTATGCAAATGAACATATAATCAATCAAAAATCAAAGTTCTGTTATGCCCTTCATGCAATGCATCCTAAAGCACTTCAGAGGATAATAAAATTAGTAGCTTGGCTAAGTAGGAGTAAGCTAGGTCAAACAAATAAGTCTTCAGCTTACACTTAAGCAGTGAAATATGGTGGTCATTGAATAGCTTAGGATAAGCTCTCTTCTATTTATTTATACCATAATTAAAGCTATCATTATAAAGTCTTTCATGGTCAGAGACTAATCACACCAGAAACAGAGAAACCTAATAATATTAATGCAATGGCAGAACTGTCTTGAATTGCAATCGTACTAAAATAATGGCTGCACAGCTGATACTATCTTCTGGTCTTGCATGTAATTTTTCATTTCAATTCAATTGTATTTCTTAAAATGGCATCATTTTGAAAGAGTGGTAATGCGTGTAGTTACAAAATATTGCTAGAATAAACTAATGGACCTGGGAATAGTAGAACCCAGCTGTACCTTCTAGGTACTCTGAAATTGAGCATGACTTTCAACAAGTAGTTTAGTGCCAGTACTTTCCTTCAATTCAAATCATCTTTTTCTAAATGAACTACTCTTTGGGAAGGACTGAGTTAACGCAAGATGTTTTTTCATGGCTACATGGAAATGCCTCTCATATGAAAAAAACCACTATAGTTAGGATCCTACTGTTAGTAAGATTGTGCCTTTGAGAGGTTCTCCTTGTGCAGTTTTAGTTCAAATTAGAACACAACAATTTGAAATTTCATTTGTGTTGACTAAAACTTCCTGACGTTTGAATACATGACAGTTCAACAAATGTCATCTGAGGAACTTCTGAATAAAATCTTGGATTTAGATGTTTATGGTTGCTTTAAATGAGAGTAAGATAGGATCAGTCACTTCTAGTTTCAGAATAAGAAAAGAAGTAGAGGTAAAAACAGAAAATGCCTCTACTTGGCTCAAATCATCTTAATTTAAACAGTCTCAGTTTTATTCTTCACACTGGACTTCGGGGATGACATCAATCTGCTACAGGTATGCGATGCTGCAAACATTGCAAATGTGTGGTTTGTTCTCCCTCTTGTGTTCGTTCACAACCTGTTATTTTTGTTAGATCAAGTAAACTAATTTTTGAAGCCTCAGTGCTATTCCCACTGTAATTAATTTCAAATTTCTATTGACGTGATGAGAAAAATAAGGTCAAATTCTTGATGAGTTATTTACACTAAATGAAGTTGCCAAAACTGGATGTAGAAAACTTAAGAGTTTTCTGTATTAAATTATTTCTCTGCTGAAAGAAAATAATGTAAAGAAAAAAACAGAGGAAGGGTAATCTCTCTCATATTAAGAATCTGCTATGAAATAAACACTTTCTCTCCCTCCTTGTGTTCTTCGCTTTGTTCCTGCACAATAATAATTCATGGAAGTGAGAATTTACATAAATGTTACTTTCAGTATAAAGTCAGCAATTTGATTTGGTTTGTTCTCTTAAAGTATGTAGCTAAAAGAAACCTTCCCATGTCATTTATTGTATAACCTTTTTTGTTGGCTTGTTTTGAGACACCATTTGCTCTCTTTTCTTCCTCGTTGCTTCCAGTCTCCTCATGGCCATCCCAGGGAGCATCCTGCTCATTGCGTAATGACTCCAGAATGGTCCATTGGGCAATGTGTTAGATGACAAGCGTTCTTGACAGATAGAGTTCTTCCAGATAGAAGAATCTGCATTGTTTCAAGTTTTCATTAATCGTTTGGAATCTCTGTGTACTTTAACCTGGTGTTTTTCTCTCACAAAACATAGCACTGTCCTGAATAATTACGAAAACATCAACTGCTTAAAAAATAGAGAAGAAAAAAATATTTATACCATTTAGAACACTCAGCATGAGTAATTTCTACCTATGTATTGCTTATTCCTTAACTGGAAATGTTAAATCTGTGAGTTTTAAAAATTATGAAAAGCATAAGTCAATCCAATTGGTTGAATGAACAAAGCACAGTCAGGTTATTTCTGCATTAAGTGATTGTTTGCTGGGTGAAGTGAGATTCTAAGAGAGGTATAAGCACGAGGAAGAAGCATCCAAATGAGAATTTCACCATTACCCATAACAACAAACGAATTATCTTTCCAGGTGTAAACCTTGGGAAATTGTATTTGTTCGGGGGAAAAAAAAATAATTGTTGGTGACAAAGCTATTATGTTGAAGTTACATGTAACAAACGACAAAAAGGGATTTAGTACATGTCATAAAATCCTGTGTCTGGGACCCATGACAAGGCCAATAATGTCAGACAAATGAGAGGCAATAAAGCTATGCTTTAATTTATGATTTGCAAAACATCTGCTCAGATGAGAAGCATAAAACACAGGGCACGGGAATGAGAAAGTGTGTGTTGTGCACAGGCTGTAATGAAAAAGCTGAAATTTGGTGTCTTGGATCAGTGACATAAAATGCTGAACCACTGACAATAATTCTGTGGTATGGTTGCTCATTTCAGCTTACTTAAGACTGTAACTACTATCGCTAAGCAGTGTTTAGGTTTGTTTTATTTTTAGGCTTGTGGAATTCTGTGTTTCTGTTCCCCTAGCATGACTGATAAATCTAAAGTTTTTTTTCCCATTAAGTATGGAAATGTGATCATTCAAGCAGAGGACATTTAGTTTGAAAAAAAAAGGTAAGAAGAAGAGGTTTATAGGTTAGAAGGTAAAGATTCCCTCCACCAAAAAACCCCAATCAAATAGAGGATATAAACCTCATTTGACTTTTTTTTTTTTTTTTTTTATGACAGAGCTGGCATCCACAGCAATGGTGTTGCTACCTGTCTATTATTTTATTCCATTGTAAGCAGGGCATCTCTCACAGAAAGGACTGTGATAGGATGTATCTTCATTCGCGTACATGACATATTTTATTACCAAACCATGAATTTGGACAGGGTTTTGGGAAAATTCCCTCATCTGGACACACCATGTCCTACATGAAACACCCAAAGCTAATGCAGAGTTTTTACTTTTATGTGATTGTTTTAGACTTTAGCCTAGATATATTTGCGTAAGATCGTAAGGTCAGTATTACTGCCTGAATAGTGTAGAAATTCCAAAAGGTAAATGGGATTTAAAAGCAGAACCCATCTCAGGTTGTTCCCTGCTTTCCATAGCTGGATTTTACGCTTTCTTCATGGACTGGATGTGTTCTTCCAGAGTGATGTAAATGTCACTGCAACACAATGTGTATCTGAAAAGTAAAAAAATGGGGCAAAAATTATTCTTCATCTGAAACATCTGAAAATGTTGTTTGTGTTAAATGTTAACATAGAAACAGAGAGAACAATATGCGTTTTGGGTGGAAACAGATTTTATTCCCCAGATGCTAGCTGATGAGATGAAATTCTGAGTTTAGAAAAAATATCTTTCAAAGCTGTCTGTGAAAAGAGGTTTCTAAGATTATTGACTTTCTTCTTTAGTTCTGGGGTCATGTGTTAAGGAGATGTTTCTTACTTCCTTTCCCCCCATGCTTTCTACTCATTTCTGTATATTTGTCAGACTCTGGCGAATGTAGTGGAGTTAATTATCAAGAATTGTGAAGGTCACCTTTAGAGAATAATTAGTATGACAGTAATTGCTCGATTTATGTCTGGAGCAAGAATGTTTTAAGATAAAGCATCTTTGATTTAGCATTTTTTTCCTTATTTTGTGTTTGCCAGATCCTCTGAAGTCACAGTTTCAGGTGATGTGCTCCAAGAGCCATCCCTCAGCCCAAGGGGAAAAATTCCAGAAATGGGAATGAAATAAAACCCTATGATTATCTTCACCACAGAGCTTCTACTCTTTTGGGAAAAAAAAATAGTAAATCAATGTTTGTATTCATGTCATGCCACTCTACATGCAAAGGTAGACTTGTGGTGTTTGTCGAGCTCTGGAGGTGTTAGCTCATCCAGCCTGACCTGTCTGACCAAGGTCATGGAAGTTTTTGGACAGAAGTAGTATGTGCTTCAGGAGTCGGAGAAACTTCAGGAGCTGGAGGACCTTTTGGTTACCCCAGTGGTTTGTTCCAGTGACAGATTACCCACGTTTTTAACATTGAGTCTATCTTTCCTGCTTCAATTTTTTGACTTTTACCTTCCAGTCCTTATTTTATTTCTGTAGCAAACACAGACACACACTCTTCCACCCTGCAAAAGCTCCTGCCATTTTCACCTCATGAAGGTATTTAGGTTCCATCACCGAATCATCAGATTTCTTCTGTGATAAATGAACAAGACTGAATGTCCTTAGATTTTTCCCGTGAGGTATTTTTCATGTTCTTCAGTAAGACAGATATTAATGTTGAAGGTGGTGCTTGCTGAATGGATGAATGACAATTTAAAATTCAGATAAGCAGGAGGGCACCTGAAATGTTGATGGCAAATGACCCACCTGTCTCAGAGGGTGGTGGCACAGGGAATATCATTATTAATGTTGCAGGTTCTGTTCATTCAAGCGGTGGTTTTTTTGGGTTTTTTTTTTTGTTTGTTTTTTTTTTTTTTTTTTTTTTTTTTTTTTTTTTTTTTTGTTTTTTTTTTTTTGTTTTTTTTTTTTGTTTTTTTTTCTGCATAGAATAAAGACTGAATACCAGATATGGAACATGCAGTTCTCCTGCTAAAATCATTGGTTTTCCATATTTTTGACTTGCTGAGTGCAGGCAGAACATTGTGATGTGTGTGTGTGGCCCCAGGACTTTAACCAAGTGTCTCAGGTGCAGCATCTGCGCACAGTCCCTTGCAAAATGTCCATTGGGAAACGAGCACCAGCTCCTCCAAATGCCCCCAATACCTCTGGCATAAAATCAGTCTTACTGCCATTTCAACACAGAATCATGTAGTGCCGAGGGCTGTCCAGTTTTTCTCCTTTCTCTGGAGATCGTATGACAGTATAGACAAATGGCATTACCACTTTTGAAATGTGGTTTAACATTTTAGTGCTCGAATATCTGATTTTAAATGTCTTTAAAAAGGTTCCTATGATTTACATTTTGGCTATAAAACCCTGGGTAATCACTAAGATTGTCTTTCAGATACAGTTTTAGGCAAATGTAGAAATAACTCATAGATTCCAAAGGTTTAAGTTGCATTAATTTGTATTTTTTTAATAAGTATTTCACTTACTTGTTTTAAAAATACAAGCTATTGTAGAGATATTAAACATAATGCTCCAGTTTCTATTTAAAATGTTTCCATTTTTTTTATAACTAATGTTGGATGAATACTATGCATGTACTAATATGTGGTATGCCTTTTCTAGTAGTATATGTGCCTGTTATATCCACGGTCTTGTACCTCTCAGTGCTGTAGTTTGTGATGCAGATGCTTAAACCAGAAGCAGTCATATTTTCAAAAGATAATTGGGTGTTAAGATGCAGAGGTGAACTTCTGAGCAGCTGGGAGAAGTCTTGTCTGATGTGTAGCTGCATCCCCTCTGCACTTAAGCATCTTGAAAATCTAGTCCGTAGTAAATTGTACTGAAACGATGGTTCAATCAAGCAGTGAAAGTCACAGAAGGGAAAAGAGGAATATTTCCCAAAATAGCCAATTCATCAAATTCTTCTTAATTAAGTTTTTCAGGAAAGATTTGACCTCCTGAAATAAAGAGATATTTGATAAGAGTAGTAAAGTCTGCATTTACGAGGTTATTCTTATTCTTGCATGCTGTAGAGGTGGATAAGGAATGACTACATATTTTTATTCATTTCCTTCTTTAGGAGGTAGGTGGGTAGGACTGGTGTCTATGATTCTTGCCCGTAGTTTGGCCGAGACTGGAGGAGGATCAATTTTTCCTGGTGAATCACTGCTGTAACTAGAGGACCTTGCACTGTTTTACATCTGTAGGTATAACACAAACGTGCATTTTTCTAGTCACTGATCTTCTAGCAGAGTGAGGGAGGATGGAGGCACTAAGACTACAATGAGTAGTATAATCATTCATGTCAATGGGAATTTTAATTTCAGAGAGGAAAAAGCCAACCATAAGAGCAAAGTGCACTGAAGCCGTTGGCAATATTTTTGAACCCGTGTATTTGTATAAAGTCCCCAGGCCCAAGCAAATAAATTACATTTAAATATTTTTGTTATCTACAGTTGCTTCTTTTCATCTTATCATCTCTTCTCCCACCCTCTCTTATTAATTTTTTTCCCATTATGTCTTGTATTCAAAAGAAAATATCACCAAGGAGAATAGTAGATTTTAGTAAGGTTGTATTTGCAGCAGACTTTAGTAAGTCCCCATTATTACTGAAAATAATTCTATACCAGATCCAGACATCAGAAAAATTTTAGATTACACACTCACTCAGTTCTGCTCATTAGGTACCTCTAAGTTTGAAAATACCACTGGGTTTAAAAGAATAAGAGACGTTAGCATTTCTGCTGACAAGGAGTGGGTCAGAATCTTCTTGGTCTGTGTGCACAGATATGTCAGTAAATAATTATTAAATAAAGACTGAAGGATAACGGTGGCCTTACATGCACGTATGTGTGTGTACTTATATTTAGGTGCACACACACAGAGCCATGAGTTCAGCACCTGATGGACAAGTCTCCAGTTTCTCTTCATTAACTGCCATGATGACAATAAGTTCTTTAGGACCTGGCAAGGAAGGGTTGGTACCCTGGGGAGGGCAGAAGTTGTAGCTGTAAACATCAAACCAACCTTCATTTTTATGTGGATAGAGGTAAATTATCTCCTGATTTTCTGTGTTTTCTTCCTCCGTGGTTGTCAGAGGTTGGTGACAGAGGCTGGACCAGGAGCGTCATGGATGTCAATGAAAAAGGCAGTTCCTGTGTGTCTCTGGATTCCAACTGCTGTGATCAAGGTTATACACATCCTCTTTGCTGCCAGAATATTGAAACAGAAGCCACAGGAGGGCGTTTTTAAAATCCACTGATTCCTGACAGTTGTGTCGGCTCATTGCGTGAGCTAAGAGGTGCGATTTAGAGCAGCCTTCAAACAGCTCTGTGCTGCGCTGGATCACCAAGGCATGCAAAACCCATGCAAATGAGGAAATTATTTTTCCAACATTTTCCCTTAATGTTAAGCTCACATCAAAAGAAAGCCTATTATATTTTTATTTACTTTTTTTTTTTTTCCCAAACTGATGAATTATTTTCTTTGCTTTTATTGAAAAAGTAGTGTTGATAATGTTGAAGCTTTTAATTTTCTGTTATTATTGTTGTTGATCTGTCGTGTTCCTAATTAGCTCAAATTTTGAAGGACAAGGTTGCTTTAAAATGGGAAATATTTTTTTTTTTCTTTTTAAAAATAAAATATCTACTTCTTTGGCTGCTTAACAGGCACAGCATACCTCTGTCCTCACACTGCTGAAATTGTTGATGATGACGTTGTTGGGATGATGGCTCTGTTGGAAGTCTACCATGACCTCTCCTTGGGGCCTGGGAGGTGGCTTCTGCTACAGTGTGCAGTGGTACCCAGCGTATGGGATGGCTGTGGAGTGCAACCTATGGAACCAGTCACAGGTAGAGAAAAAAAAAAGCCCCTAGTCATCTTATCTGCTGGTATGAATCAATTGGGAACCTCCGGAAATCAATAGGGTAATACTAATGGAAAAATGGTGAGACAAGCTTTAAAATTGAACTGTATGGCCAAGATAAATGTGCCTCGAAAACTTGGGCTTTTGCCAGTCAGTGCCTGAAAGATACAGTAGAGTTATGCTATCTGTCCAGAAAGATGAAATACCTGAATATTTTCCCTATAGAACAACACATCCCTGAATGCTGCCCATACCAATTAATCATCATCTTAAAACAGGGTAAACCATCTCCACCACAGTGTTTTATGAAAAGTTCTCCTTCTGTTTCTAAGCTATGATAGGTGAGGAGAGATAGATGTATAATCTATTCTCTTACATATATATTTATTTGCGTGTATGTGTATGCATATGAAAGTCCTAAAGATAACTTCTCAGGGTGTGATTAAACACTTCAAGGTTTCTAGTTCATCACACAGGTAAATATAGCACAGGAATACTGAGTATTTCCTTTTAATATACAAGTTAATTTGCTTTGGACATATTCATATTTTAAATGTTTGATTTCCAGGCATGTCCGAGAAATCAATTATTGAAGACAAAAATGGTGAGAAGCAAAATTCAGACTAGTCCCCAGGACCATGGGTGAAATGTAGGGGAAGATTTGGTGTCTTTCAGACTGATGCAGTCTGAGGTGGCATTTGAATTCAGTGGCTTGTGGCATGTGTGGGACCAGAAGAAGATAACCACACTCCTCCCTTCTGGTTGCAAAACTCCCTGTATTTCTGAGATGCTCACATATGTGCAAAGTCTCCCACACAAGTTTTCCTGAGCACTGATCATTGGTCATTTGTTATTAACTGTTCTCCCAACGCATCTTCGTACATGTGAAGGTGCTTGAGCTGGGTCTAACGCCCACTGAGCCTGCATTGGTGCTGAGTCACTTCTGGCTGCCCTGTAGCTTTCACCCAAGGAGCATGCTCTGCCTTTCAGTAATGTGACTTTTGACTTAAAACCAAGTCAGACTAGAACATTTTGACAGTATGAATTTTTTATTGTTGTTGTTATTATTAAATTTTATTTTATTTTGCTCCTAGCAAGCTTCTAGGGATGCAGGCTCCCAGGAACAGAATCTGAATGATGCTCCTTTCTTCCTACACCTCTATTCTGTGCTGCTGCCATCGAGGGTTGGGACTCCCCACAAGCACTCTGCACCCCAGAGGAATTCTCCTGCAGAATCCCTCATGAAGACAAGACCTGGTATGAGATGCTCTTATTTCCCAATAAGAAATTAAGGCATCTAATATGTCATTTTTACTTTACACTCAACTAGGAAGGGGTTCAAGTGTGAGATTTGGGTTCCGGTAAATCTCATGTGAAGTTTCCCTTGATTTCTTTTGGTCAGGATTTCACCCAGATTTTTTTCCTACAGCCAAGAAGTTTATTTTTTACCAAATCTTCCCCCATTCCTAAGAAAAAAAGTGCTCAGGAGACTGAGATAGCTGCTGCTCCTAGCCCTTATCTGGGTCTTGTGGGAAGAGTTTTTAATTTTGTTGGTTTAAAGTGATTTAATTAAAAAAAGTTAACTTGAAAACTGATTCTGATTCATCTTCTGTGTCCAAAAAAAAGTCTCTAAAATTATCTAAAAGTAGATATAATTGCTTTCTGCTTTTTCAGTTCCTGATTCATTAAAAGAATTGATTGACTTTGAGTGGCTGCAAAGCTGACAACATGTAGTCTATTAATGGATTAACTCTACAAAGGTCCTGCCCTCCATTAAATAACTACTGCTGCCACTCAGTGGGACCTGTGGCCGTGTCACCGGGAACAAAAAGAGACTCTAGCAGAACAAATGTCGAGCAAGTTCACCATTATGGTCTGCAAATCCAGTTATTCCTTCTAAACGATGAGAAAATATGGCTCTTACTGCATCCGTGGTGCCAGTGCTTTTACTATACAGATGTTGTGGGTATCATTCTACAAGCTTGTGCTATTGTAATTTTTGTGTGAGGTCTTAACCCAGTAAAGAGTAAGAAAATACAATCACTTGTGGAAGGACACTCCCAAGACAGATTGACTGGGGATAGGAAGGGAGAGCTGCTTGCTTTGGTCACCTTAGAAGAGCTCCTGATGGTATTTGGAGAGTGTTTGTAGAGCTGATCCACGATGCAAGCTGCCACACAGGCTTTTTCCAATGTACCCACCATAAGAGCTGTAAAAAGGATCTCCAAAACTCCTCTTTGCCTCCAAAGAGAGTGATGTCTGCTTACTTTGGTTTTGTGATTTGAAAATATCCTTAAATAATATTGCATCGGTGTTATTTCTGCAAGTGCCGTTACTGCACTAGTAAGAGCTACAGGGAATTAGCGTAACAGTTCCTTTTTGCTTTGTCTTTTTTAAAATTTATTTATTTATTTATTGTTTTTTTTTAAGAAGAAAAAAAAAGTTAAAAATCTTTCAGGTACTGCAAACTTTAGGAAGCCGGCAGACAAATAAAGAATGCTTTGAAGGTCTCTAAAAAAAGGCTGCTAAAGTCAGTCTCTGCTATAAATTTATTCCACAGTGGTGGCTGTGAATGTCCAAAGCTAGATTTGGACTAGATTTATGCATACTCATACATTATGGACCAGCTATAAAAAAAATAAAAAATAAAAAAAAGCCTTTATGATATAGCACTAAATTATTTTAGAAAATAAAAATTCTGCTGAAAAAAAGAGCTGTGCAACATTAAAAATGCTAGGCTTGTGATCAACATCTACTCCTCTCAGCTGCATTTCTATTTAGACTCATGCTAGTACGGGCTGTTGAATTTACATTTCATGTTAGAGTCAAAAATCAACTTGGAAAGCTTTAACGTTTAGTTATGAAACAGAAAAATCAAGGGAAGGAGGATTTCAGCCTTAGTAAGTTGAAAAACTGGAATCGGTTATTTGCAAAATATTGACTGACTGGACTCCATTGCAAGGACCTTCAGCAATCAGAATTTTCCATTCCATGAACATCTTTGATACTTGGGTGTCTTTTCTGATAGAGATGTTTAATTTCAAATAGATGCTCAATAACATTTCCATTTTAAAGTTATTTATTGAATATGTCATTACAACATCCTAAACAGAAACATTTCAAGTTGATCCATACTTGGACCAGATATTTCTGTAAGTACAAATGAAAACTAGACTAGTCATTTTGAACGTTATGGCAAAACTCAGAGTTGTAATGAGGTTTTGTAAGGGAAAAGTGGTTCTGCTGCTGGATATTTGGCTTTGACATAGAGTACCTAGAAATAAATCAGTGCTATAGGTCAGGTTTGACAACACTAAAATTTTATTAAATTGTGTAATTTTCTTTTCAAATTACAGAAAGCCCCATAAATCGGGTGATTGTAAAACGTTTCCACCATGTTGATTAAAAATCTAAATACACAGAGGAATTTGCATTAAGCCGAAAGCATAAAAATAGAGGATGGCGGCAGAATAGCAAATGTGAAATATTTAGAGTTAGGCAGTGGGATGGGTGAGACCCACCTTCCCCAAGGGAAAACACTTGCTTAAAAAATATGAAACTTAAACAGCTGGAATGAAAAATTGTTTTGAAAAAAAATCAAGATGTTTCCAATGAAGTTTAAAAGTAAGTGTTTCTCTGTGGAAAATGCTGCAGTGACAAAAATATTTCAGTTCCAACTCTAGAAGTTAGTTTGCTAAAAATAAAGAAATAAACATCCCAGCTAATATCACTGAAATTCTCTGGGCATCATCACACGGTTCTTAAAGAATATCAGCCACAGTCACATGGACTGCTATTTTGTAGTCGTTTCTGGATGTGCATTCCTCTGGATGACCAAGAAGTACAGGTTTGTGCTGGGTCAGGCATGAGTGCACAACTGCAGTCCTTTTGGGCTGGCACTGGACACAAAACAGCCCTTGTTTATATCTACATGAAAGTATGAAAATGCACAGGCTGCAGTAAGACTTTAAACGCCTGATCCAACATAAAGCCTGCCTTTAAAAAGTTAACGTTTTTTTTGGAACATGTTTGAACACAAAAATCAGCACTTGCTATCATCTTTTTTGTTTGATGATTTATATTCGGAACTAAAGCCTAAATCCATTTTCATGAACTCATCAACCTTAGCTTGGGTATCTGGTAACATCCAGGCAGCTTAAACTGAGAACCACCGGATCTGTGTCATCCTCAGTTAGTTTTCAGAGGAAGAAAGACCTGGGCCCAGAGGAGAGGGTGATAAACTGTCTCGCTGGAAGAAATTTAGGTATTGCTCATCTGTTCTGCATTGCATTGTAATTGCTTACCCTCTTGCATGAGACATGGGCACTTCAGGTAGCAGAAAATAATTGAGAGGCTCTGATGAGCACCTGCACTTCAGGCTACCTATCTGAAATTAATCTTTCTTTCCAAGCTCTGGGTTTTATCACTCTTGTATGAAGAGGCCATGATCTTGCCATCTTCTTCTCACATACTTTACCATCTATGCTGCTTTTGGATCAATTACTAAAATGAAATAAGCTTATTAGACCAATTTATCCATGTCTCATATATGCCTTAACAGCTATTCAGTGCTGCACATTGGTAACACTGGGAGAGCCTAAATTATTGTTTGCATTTACATCCCACTGAATTTTAATATGAGTGGTATTTGCTAATGATATGTTTTACTATTAAGAACTGCTCAAGCAGTTTATTATGGTAATGCTGTGAGAAAGTAAAGAAGAAAATAACCCTGTAATGTTATACTTGGAAGCATCTTTTAATGGAAAAGCTGAGGAATTTTCTACCCTCTTTGTTTTACCAAAAGGAAAGTTATATCAGTTTTGTGATTGTCTAGAAATCTAAAGTAATGAAAACAAAACTATAAAAAATTGTATTTCTCATATGTACTTATTGGAAACCTTTAGTTTGTTCCTGTAGTTGCTGTGAAGTTTTGCCAGAGAGCAACTACAATATTGTTTAGTGCTTGGATCTAATTAATTTTTAAAAATACAATTTTTTCAGCCTTTTCACTGGTGTGACAAATTGGCATTGCTTTTTCTGTACCCTGTATACTGCAGCTCACATAATTACGGTTTCTCCTGCTGGGCAATTAGTGGGAAGGAGTCCCAAAATTAAACTAAATAGAAGTCTATAGTCGCCCATGAATTCTGCCATGTTTCTGCAGTTGATACTAAGCGACACTTTTCACAAGGACAGCAAATCCTTACATATCCTCAATATCAAAACTGTGGGCTTAATTTTTTTAAGTTCCTTTAATGTATTTTTACAAAATAGGGAATTGTTAGGACTTTGCACATGCTGTCAGCAGCAGTACATGCTTTCACTGCATAAAGATCTCAATGTTTATGCCTTGTGTATATATGCTGTGTGGTTTCATGTTGTCACAGTTGTGGTGTATTTCCATAATCGTGTAGAGAGCTGAGGATTTTCCAAGGCTAAGAGCCACTTCTGTTATCTACAAGGAATCAGAATCCAGGCTGCTCGGTACAGGTTAGATTTGTTCTGCAATATAGTGCAAGAATGTGATAAGCCAGAACTGTCCGAAAATCGGTGCCAGGCTGCTCAATCTCAATCTCCCACTCTACCTGCCTTATCCCTGCTGGAGAGGAGACCTGGCAGTTTGCTGCCAGGGTAGGGCTGATGCTGATGGGCAAGACCAAGTACAGCAAGCCCATCTAAAGGGATTTGTTGTGCACCTGCAGAGGATTTTGTAGCACTTCTGTGGTCATTCAGAACAATTGCTCTGAATTCATCAGTTCATGCAAGCACCTTCAAAGAGATTTCACTTGATTCAGCCTGCCACACAGGCTTGGGAAGAGTGGCAGCCTCCTGGCTTCCCAAAATGACCCTGCTGTGGGCAAGTCTAAAGCTTCTGGATAACACACTGAAATGCAGTGGGTGATTTTTCTTTTCTTAGCATTGTTATATTTGAATTGAAGATAGAAGCAAGCAACCAGTACACAGCAAATTATTTTTATTGCCATAGATATTCTCCTGTTCTTCTCTTTTTCCTTCTGGTTAATAATAAAATCTGTGCTTGCTTCTATCATTTTAGGTTTGCCTTTTTTTCTTAACCTGATCCAACCTAATTTGGCTCTAACCAACAATGTTCTGTCTGCGAAGAGAATTTTCAAAGAGTTGTAGCAATGAGTCTAGATGGGAAAAATACCCACACTAAGCTAAATATACCAATGCATAAATTTGGTAAACTTTTTACCAACTAAGACAACCTATTTTTAATCTAACAGACCGTTCAATTTGTTACTTATCAGCATCCCCTGAACAATACCAGAGACTGGACTCACCAGCTTTTCTTTTTAAACATCCAGAAATTTTGTTTCAGTATCCTGGATGGTTTTTTACATCCTGTACTGTACAAAAATAAACACGCTTATTAGACAGATAAAAATAGATACAGAATTCCATTTTAATGTATCTCTTTATAAAGCTTGTATATTCTTCCCATGTTTACCTTTTAGTTTTATGGTTCTGTTTTTCACAGTTTACCATCTGTTACTTCACTGTCCATTTAGTGGAAGGCACTTTACGGATGCATAAAAGTAAAGCTAGACTATTTCTTTTGAGCTGGTTATATAAATAGGAGCTGGTATTTCATTGGAAACTTCAAAAACCTGTATTTAAAAACACACCTGTAAACATCTGTGTAAAATTTATTTTCTTCATGTATGATATCAATTTCATGATGTGTGGAGGTTTTCTATTGTTTTTATTGTGTGGTTCAATTTTTCACTTGAACTCCTGATCCCCATTTGTGATACTTAGTTTTCATGTTGATGTCCCCGACGGGGAAAAATTTTAAGGTAAGGTGTTTGCCTTGAAGAAAAGATGAACTCCACAGTCCAGACTTGATTCTTCAGTCATTTCAGCATAGTAAGACATATTAAAACCCTAGAATATTTTAAGATAGTAGCTGAAGCTGCCAAACCCTTGGCTGTCTCACTTTTCCTGGCTCCCTTTAAAGAATTCCTCATCTCCGTCTTATAAGTCAGCTCATCCCGGGTATAAATTTAAAGTATGCTTTAGACTTTGTTAAAGCCAAGCTGTTATTTTACAATTAAAGTTGTTGAGCAATACTCACATTTGTAATGAACTCATGTTTTACATTTATTTCAGTGCAAAGCCACATTTGAAAGTAAATTTCTAGGGTTTATTTTTTCTCTTAAAGTCTACTGGCATTAGCTTTTGCTCTTCCTGGGAGTTAGAAAACACTGTGCCAAGATTCAGGAAAACCCATCTGCAAGAGGAAGTTGGCTGTTACGGGAATTTGGTGTAAGGACCCTTGGAAAATGCTGATGAAACACCATTATAGATGTTCATTGTTCCTTCTCCACTTGCTTTGTACCTCTGGAGTTAGCAGCCTTGAGGATACATACACGTTTTCCTGCCTCAGAAGTGTTGGGTCGTCTCTGTCTACCTGTTACCCTAATTAAAAATTCATCATTCTGGCTCCCAGTCCTCATTAATGACCATTCAAAAACAACACACAAGCGTCTCAAGCAGTGACTAGAGGAAATGTGCAGGTTTTCATTTAATCCCCCTTGAATACCTCTGATGCTGGAGAAATTGGAATTTATCCTCTTTTTGGTGAGATGTTGAGGAACACAAAATGCAATAGTCAATGCAACATGTAACTGTTGTCCAAAAAAAAATAATATATATATATATATCTCAAGCCAAATATTCTACTTGCTGTTGAAGAGGAGGGAAGAGTTGCATAGAGACACTCGACCGAGGTGATACAAAACTGTGCTGTTTGTCCAAGTGAGCCCTGAGTTGTCTGAAGACAGCTCCTTTGAAAAGGCTTTATTATAGTAGGAAATTGGCTTGTTATTTCACTAATTTTCTCTGACAAACCACTTTGCCTAATGAAAAGGATATGCTTTCTCACTTACAGGGAAAGTATTAATAACTGTAATTGCCACTTATTAGCCATTTTACAAGATGCTGAGCACATAAGCACACTTTCTAAGTTTTAAAAGTCTGTAAAAAGGGACAGCGTTAAAGATAATGTGATCGCTACTAATGATTTTTTGGCTGGAAAACAAGATTTTTACAGAAATATTGGAACATTTCACATATAGCTGTACCGTTGATCTCATTCCATATCACTGTATTATTATTTTCAGGTCAGAAAGAGGGTGAGAGAAACTACCTGAGAGTTCTAAAAGGTCTCCCATTTAAGTCTTTCTGCATCCTCATCTGACTCAAACCTGGGATTTGAATGTTGCCCCCCCAGGTTGCCTGGATGCTTCCTCAGCCTCTGCCACCGAAACTAAACACACTCTTCCCAATAGAAGCAGTTGTACAGACATAAACAAGTATGTAGATGAGATACGAGCTTTTTAAAAGCAATTTGGCACGTGTTTTGCATGACCACTTCTGCAGGCTAATTCTGTCAGTAGTGTTTTTTGCTTTTGACGATATTCTGGTGGGTTTTTTGGGCAACCAGGTACCTGTTTCTTAATGACAATTCTGTAGCGTGGCTTTGCACACAAAACTTAACTTTTTCCAAAAAGTCTTTTATGAATTGGATAAGAATTGCCCTTTTGAAGTCCAAATATCTCGTTTCTAATAAACCTATATGCTATTGTGTTGAGAAAAGGGAGATGCTAATAAGCTTGTATGCATATGTATATGCAATACCAAGCTCTACAGAACGATATCTTCAGGGGATGAATAGATGGTGATACAGATCTTTCATAAATGAATTTGCCTTTGCGGTGACACCGGGTATGGAAAATTTCTCCAGAAAGTTATGAACATGAAGAATAAAGTGGTGTAACAGCCACTAAACTCTGCCTCACATGCATCTGCTGCTAGTGAAAGCTGTGTATCTCCTATTATGACCTATGATGGTTCAGACCCCTCAATTTATCCCTTATGGCCCATCAACCGCGATATTTATGTACACAAAGTTTTGTGGTCCTTTTAAACTGATACGTCCTTGGATCTGATGTAGCACTTTGTTACCTCTTAAGAGTCACGTTGGAAGAATGGTTTCATTCAGAGTGTTTTGGATGAAGTACATAAGTACAAGCCTTTATGGTCCTTGAGAACTGATAATGCTGGAAAGGATACTTTATGTCAAAATGTTATGGCTGTATTATCATTATAGAAAAATATATTTTCCAACATCGATTCAAGCCAAAGAACATTTTGGGAAATGTACTTACTCAATCAGATGAATAATTTATTTTGTACTGGCAGTGTTGCATTAACATCGGGAATTTCAAAGGGGCATGAAGGAGGTAGGCGAGCAGTCAGTGAGAGCTGAGTGCGTAATGAATTTAGCCATTCAAATGTCCAAAAGTATATTAATGGATTACTTATGAAAATCAGCAGTGCTAGTTGTACAGATTGATAATAAGTTCTGTTTCATTACAGTGACCAGTATTTTAAGATTTAAAACTACAACTGATTAAATCAAGTAAAATATGCATGTAAATTGTCACTATGTGGATGGATATACCTTACTATATTAAATTTGGATTTTATATCTGCTCCACACTTTATTTTGCAGCTCATTTTTTTATGACAGTTCATTCCTTCCACATCACAGATTGTAAATTCATCTGTATTTTAGTTCATGGTAGGCTTTGGATGTAATAGGTGGTGGTGGGGTAAATTTTGTTTCTCTTTTTTTTTTTTTTCCCCCCATTTTCCTGTGTCAGTATTTTATACAAGGTCAATAACAAGCTTCAGTGTGTTTACAATTACCAAGAGGATGGGATTTGTTATTGTGCACAGACAAATGTGCTGATGCTTCCATTATTTATGGATAGGAGATAAAAATCGTGCAACGTACTGAGACAAAAGTAAGGTGTATGTTTTATATCTATATTTTTGATGAGTTCTCTTAATAGACATTGGGCAATGGATGGCTCTGTGACAGTGTAATGTAAATTTTTCTTTGTAGTAAAGCTGTCAAAGCTTTGTGGGTTTTTTTTTATGACTCACGTTTATGCAAGTTGGAAGACAACAACTCATATTCTATAGTATTTAAAACCAGAACTGATTGTTTTGAACTGCCTGCAGTCCAAAAGGTTATGTAAAAATAGAACAAACCTGTCCCCTTAATACTGAGAACACTTTTAGGAAACTTGTGCTAGGAAAATTGAATTTGTTATTTAAAAAAAAAAAGGCACAATTTATTTTAAAAAGTCCCTGAAATGTCCTTAAAATCCAGATTACTAAGGTTCTTGCTTCAGCTGCAAGTGCTTAATTACATATTGAGTGTTTGGGAAGGGTTTGGGAAGAATCCCTGTTGTGCCTGGGGAAGATGAGCTGGGGGAAGAGCAGAAGCCAGTGTTGTGTGTGGTTTTAGAGCATCCACCCCGGAAAGGGATGTGAAACAGCTGTGACTTGGGTTTCAGTCTTTACCTTTCAATCCCCATTGTTTTCAGCCGGCTGTTAAACTTGTTTGAAACTTCTGTCTCCACTAATCTCTAACACCAGTGCAACAGGCATAAATATTGAGGAGTATCTTTATCTCCTGTTCATAGGCTGGTCTTACAGTCATATTTAAAACTCACAAAGAATCATTATAGAAAATAACCCACTATAATTGGTGGAATGAGAGGGTTTTTTTCTTTTTTTCTTTCAGGAGAAACTCAGAGCACCTGTCTCAGATTTGCATCCTGAATTGCTCCTGGGGGACTCTCCCTCCCTTTTTCTGTGAACTCCAGAGAAAAAGAGAGTGTCCCGTCTCCTGTACATCACTGTGACTGGGATTTGGGAGGTAGGAAGCCTGTTTGTGTGATGGATTATTTCTATGTTAATCTCAGTGTATCTAGGGTAGAGGTGCATTTGTGTAAGGGGAAAAAGTTATGAGAATTTAAGATCTGGGTCACCCTCAAGGACTTGTTAGGTATTGTCAAGACTTGAGTAAGATGGTGTCGTGGTTCTGAACAAATCAGAACCGAAGGACAGATAGCCCTCCCCCCCCTTCCCCCTTTTTAAAAAGGAAAAAGGAGAGGAGAGGGAGAAATTAAAGAGATTCAGGAGTTTAGAAAAACTAAACTACTTTAATAAAACATAAAGAATAATAATATAATAAACAATAAAAGGAAATTAAAAAAAAAAGAAAGAAAAATAAAATAAAAGTATACAGTATATACAAAACCGTATTAAGTTCCCAGGATGACGACCACGTCACCAGCAGGTAACAGTCCCAGGCTGGAGTCGGTGATCGACAGGAGCTGAATTCCAGATCTGGAGTCAGGAACGCTCGGATCGGGATCGAAGGCAGACGAACAGGCAGGGTCCTCCTTGGACGTCGGCCATTGAAGGAAGAAGGGGAAAAAAAAGAGCTTGACCCTTTGATCCCTCAGCTTTTATACTGAGCATGATGCGGATGGGATGGAATACCCCTGTTGGTCAGTTGTTGGGTCAATTGTCCTGTCCGCTCCTCCTTGCAGGTGGGACCCTTCGATGCTTCCGCTTCCGACCCTCCAACGGGCAGAATAACAAAATTACCTGACCTTGGTTGTTCCAGCAATGAGGATAAACAAGGGCCTGTCTGCATACCATTCCTTGATATAATTGGGTCTTATCACTGTGAGACGAAACAGTTTCTCTGAGCAGTGTGCTGTTAATTTCAGAGTTTAGTTGGTTAGAAGAGGCCCAGCTAAGAAAGTGAAATTGTAAAACAGAAAATTGGTTCATTTTACCCCAAACCAGGACAGATGGGAAACCCATGTGAGCTGAAAGGAAGAAAACGGTTAGGAAGAGAGTGAGGTTGATGTGTTATAGCTTGTTGGCAAAGGTTGGTGGGATGAGTGTGGCCTGGACTTAAAGGGCGGTCCCAGGGCAGAAGGAACTTGCCCTGGGGGAGGGAGGAGGCATAGGGATGGTGGTAATGCCAGATCTCTGCTGCTTGCGGGGCATATTTGAGGTTGAAGGTTGTGTCCGACTTAAGTTTTGGTTAAGGTATGATTCTCCTTGTGTTGTTAACCCATCTTTATTATAAGGACTTCAGTATTATATATGAATAACTATAATTATATATTAATCTGGAAAACTGCTCTTGCTGCACTGCACTTCTCTACCCAGGGCATCAGGCACATACATCCTTGAAGGAGTCATCACAAGTGACATTGCACAGGGAGAGACCTAAATTCTACCTTGTGTTAATATGAGTACGGGGAGGATTCTGTGGAGTTCTTAATGGTATTTTTTGTGGTGTTTT
>VXBW01005443.1:433375-445563 GCA_013400375.1 Thinocorus orbignyianus | reverse complement strand
TGCTTTGGTTTGGTTTATTTTTTAACTGGGTGATGTGGCTTGAAGATTAAAAAACCAATAATAATTACATAAGCATTAAGTGTTACTAATTGTTTTAATCAGCATGTAAAAGAGGTCTTGAATGGAAGATACTGCCGCTGAAGTTGCAGCAGTTTGAACTCAGCAACTTCTTGCCTGCAGCTGGTCTGTAGACAAAATCATGCTACAAATTTTATAAATCACTGTGTACATCTTACCCTACAGGTATGGAAATGTCACCAGAGGAAAAAAAAAACCACAAACAAAAAACAAAACCAAGAAAATGTGGTCTAATAGAGGCATGTACTTCTAAAGGTTTTAATTTCTTTTTGGGAGGGCTTTGGGTAAGAGGTGAACATCTTCACATGCTGCTGTATTTTTGGATCTGTATTTTAGACACTATTTTAGAAACACATTTCCCAAAGATAAGTCTATCCATTAACACACAATTTTCAGATATGTACTTCTATAAAATTCCAAATTATTATCTTTTTTGCCTCTCAGTTCCATTTTGAGCCCCAAACTCAAGTTTCACTCATTTACAGACTGGAGTAATGTGCTGAAAAAACCTAGAAAAATGAATATTTTATTCCTATTACTAGAACCTGTTTCACTTAATTTTTCAGAGAAGAAAAAAATGTTTGGTACTGGAAAACTGTCTTTAATGTTAATATTATTTTCCTTATTTGTTTGATTAAAAAATGCACTGAAAGAGAATATTCTGTGGCCTAATAGAGAAGATGAAAATCAGTGTGACACTGAAAGCAACCTTCCCTTTATAGAACTTTTAATCATTTGCCTTCTGAATATTTTTTGTAAGTTGTAAGCACATCCTCTGTCAGCTGTTCTTGTGAAGTTATGTCGTATTATGACTCTAAATCCAAAGTTCATTTTAAATACTGAGGATATTTCCATTAACTTTAATGGGTTTAAAATATGATACCAACTGGCAAATCTTTATCTACATTACTATACCTAAACCAGGCCAGCATCTCTTCAGAAAATGAATATAAAACTTTTTCATAATTTTTTTTTCATAGCAACAGTGCCTCATTCTTTGTTCTCTGTGATGGTGTATCTCTTTATTTTGGTCAAAATTCTGTTGATGGTCTTTTAAAAGCTTTGGCCTGCACTTGAGATAATGAGAAAACAGGTATTCAAAATCTTTATTGCTCTTCCATTTAATACAGTGGATATTTGGTTGAAGGGTAAAGGTCAAGTTGAATTAAGCTGTGATCAATGATGAGGCAGAAAAGGTATAACGTGTACCTGCAATTAACCTGAAAAAATAGTCAGGATAATACATGAGAGATCTTTTTGACTTGTTAAGAGCTCTGCTTCGTGTTTAAAGAAAACAAACAAACAAGCCATCCAAAGAAAATCTGTAAATTGCTCTTCAATATACAAATTGCCATCCAAATTCTACTTTTGCTGAGCAGGGATGAAAAGGGTTGTTCAAAGACTGACACAATTTTTATGCTTTTCACTCTAGGAAATACTATTTATTATTAAAAGATGGGGTTTTTTTGCCAGCATTGCAGCAGAAGGAAAATAAGCCTCTTTGGAAAGCAACTATAGACTATATTAAGATCATTACAACTGTCTCATACATAGAAAGGTTAGCAACAAAGTGCAAGAGGTTATTAATGTATGCTGATTAGTTAAAAAAAATATAAATTAGTCATTCATGCATTTCCTTGTCATAAGGAAAGCAAGCTCCTTAAATTTACTAAAGCAATTCCTCCAGTAAAATTACGTTTTAGACCTGCCATCAGTTTTTGCTGGCTATTTTTCAAGCCTGTCACTTTGTGCTGACTCGGAGGCGTGCAGTGCTGCTGCTGCAGAGACAGTTAGAAATTCCTTTAGCTGGGTGGGTGGGATGGAATTCTAGTGTCATCACAGGGAGAAGGGACATTTCCAATGTATATTCCTCAGTTGTAGGCAGGCAGAGACTCTCTGGGACTGGAAATAAAGCCTTGTCCTCCTGCTTTGCTTTATTGTGAAGTAGATGCCAGGCAATCTTCAGAGGCTGAGAGAGTTGGGGCTGTTCAGCCTGGAGAAGAGAAGGCTCCAGGGGAAACCTTAGAGTCCCTTCCAGTGCCTGAAGGGCTTCAGGAAAGCTGGATCAGGGAGGGGAGCCATAGGATGAAGGGGAAGGTCTTGACACTGAAAGAGGGGAGATTGAGATGAGATCTGGGGAAGAAATTCTTTCCTGTGAGGGTAGTGAGACACTGGAACAGGTTGCCCAAAGAAGCTGTGGCTGCCCCATCCTTGGAGGGGTTCAAGGCCAGGCTGGATGGGGCTTGGAGCCACCTGATCTGGTGGGAGGTGTCCCTGCCCAGGGCAGGGAGTTGGAACTGGGGGATCTTGAAGGTCCCTTCCAACCTGAACCATTCTATGATTCTATAAAGCCCTGAAAATCCCATGGAGTCTCCCATCAGTCCTGGGGGTTGCAAATAGTTTAGTACCATTCTGTAGTAACCCCTTTACTGGTGAATAAAGATGGAATAACAACTTTGGGGAAAAAAAGTTTGGTGGTTTTTTTTTTTTTTTGGGGGGGGGGGGGGGGGGTGGGTTGGTNGGTTTGTTGTGGGTTTTTTTGGTGCATCTTTATTGAAGGTATTGAAGTTGGTATGTGGGTGTATAAACAGAAAACGCCTGTCCTACAGAGCTGCATTTGCAAATGTTGCAGCACGGTGGTCAATCAAATTAAATTGTACAGTTAGATAACTGACTCGTCCGTGCAGAATCCTGGTAATTATAGTCTTGAAGCCAATGGTACTGAAATTAGTCACATGCATCGGCCATAATTATAGAATACGATGCTCACATGAGGCTCCACCATCAGGAGAAAATGCCCCTTCCTCCACCCCCAGAAATAACAGGAGAGCTAATAGAATAAAATGCAGGTAAATTAATGAGTCCTTATCAACCTCTTATGAACCACTTTAACTCATGGTCACACGGTCAACATCTCTCTCTCACAAACAGTATATTTTTTTTTAATACTAATGCAAATGGGCTGGAACCTCAGAGAGAAAAAAAATTCAGTTCTGAAGCAGTGCAAGATATCTGAATTATTCATACCTCAAGACATGTGTTCTGTGAATTGTTTGTTTTTTAATGTGGTTCACAGATTCATAAACTGTCTTAAAATCCAGCGATTTTTTTTTAGTATGTCAAAAGTAGTCTTGAACTTGGCTGAGAGCCTGCATTACTGGGCCTGATAAAAATCCTTGGTAAGATCATGGACATTTTGCACAGCAAACAACCCACAGGAAGCAGAATAAAGGGAATAGAACAAGAAGAACCTTTTTTCGAACATTTATAAACCAGCATTATGCTTTTACAGCATAAAGAGTGATAATTTATGCTAGTAATTTATCCTGATTGTAGCTGATGGGTTACAAAGTAGCTTTTGGGTGAATCCTACCATGACTCAAAGATTCTGGACTAAAAGAGAAAAATGGAACAGAGATTATCACAGACGTGTCTGTATGTAGGAACATGACCTACGGAGCAGCTAATCCAGACCAGGAGTCCCAATCCTGTACTGGCAACATTGAATCCATCGTTGTTTCATAAAACATAGTAACATTTTAAGTCCACATCCTTTTTTTTTTTTTTTTTTTTTTAAAAAAAAAAAATTTTAAATTTACCCTCTTTATTTATATTTTTCTATCTTTTTACTGCCTAGTGCAATGGGACCTCTAGATGCTGCTGTGGTGCATATAAAGAATAGGAGATAGTAATAGGAGAGATTTAATAGCTGTTTGCCTAGCTCAGGAAAGACAGGACTGGTAAAACAATGGAGGATTAAGGTAAAATATAATGTAACATGTTTGATTTCCCAAGCCCAATAAAGATAGGGGAAAGCTATGTCTCCTTCTTGATTTGCGCTGCTGGAGGGGCTCTACTGAGCTTGTTCCAAATGCTTTCAATTGAAATTCTCGGTAAATACAGGAATGAAATGCACACAGAAAATAGCATCTGTGATAAAACGGGGATCTTTTGTCATCAAAAATGTGCCGTTTTCAGTTTTTCAGTCCCGCCAGAAGGAATGTGGATGGAGCTACTCCCTCCTGACACCACTAGAGGGCACTCCGCAATTGCGTTTTGCTCCTTTGCCATCTTTTTCAGGGACATCACATGTTTCTCTTTAAAATAAAAACCACAAGTATTAAATACAAAGGTTTCTCGGATTTATTGCTGGTAAATAATTCTCAGTGGAAATATAAAATAAATGTTGAGTATAAATGGCTCTGCAATACAGCCCTTTGGGGAGCAAAGGAAGTTTTAATTCCAAGTAACAGGTATTTATTTATGTCCGACGAGAGAGAGGGTGCTCTGGAGTCATCTTTCCATGAGGACTCCTTCCAAGCACGCTTCCAGCTGAGCAGGGTGGGAAGCAACTCTGAGCAGAACGTTCTCGGAGCAGAAAAGTGCTGGTAGAAAAGGGTTTTGCTGCCTGCATTTTCCATTAGGAATGCTGGAGGAAAGACAAGGGGGCAGAAGAAGCAGGCAGAGGGGCATAGCTTGGTGCTGCACGTCCAGGAGAACTTCAAATGCAAAGCAGTTAAAATAGAAAACACTCTGAATAAGAAATACAAAACTAACTTGCAGGTACCAGCAACGTGCCATACTCATTTTCCCCTGAACCCAAGACAGGTGGGACCAAAGTTGTCTGGATAAAGGTTTGATTTTCATTGCATGGCTGATGTTGTGTGTAACTGGCCATAACATCTTCTGATGAGTAGGGAGTTCTGCTGCTGGACACCTCGAGCTCTGGCAGTATCTCTCGGGAAATACACAGAAGATCAAGAAGGGACAGTGCAGTGGCACCTGTAGGACAGTGTAACATTGTGCTGCTGAAGCAGCTGCTAAAGCAGAAATATTGTGGCAGTGTTTTTCCTAGACTAACCAACAAATAGTTTGGATGAATAAATTAATCTTGTTGAGATTGTCTTTCCAGCTGGTTTTGTTGTTGTTGACTTACAGATAAGTTACCTATTGCAAATGCAAGCTGAGTCTCAGCCTTGTCCTGTGCCCAACTGTCCTCCTAAGTGGACATAAGTCTACTTCATAAATCCACACCTATTTTCTGGCTAAGAAATCGTGACTGAACTGTTTGGAACTTCTCTTATCTCTGTTTCCATATGTTGCGAGCTTAGTGGTGAGCTATGATGTTTAAATTAAGCCCTTCTATTTTCACCAGAGGCTTTCCTGGTGTGAGAAAACTGTCCTGGCGTCCTCTGCCATCCTCCTCAGAAGGGAAGTTCTGAGGTACTAAGTGTGATCTGAGTGCTCCTTCCCTCTTCGCTGTGACCAGAAAAGACGATGTGCTCAGCAGGCATAGGGTTGCAAAATTGTCCCAGCTATTTAGAGACCAAGAGCCAGATACAGCAAATGTCTACATTGACCTCTGAACTTGGCTTAGAATACTTCTGGTGATGGCTGGTTGAGTCACAGTGTTTTGAAGACATAAATCTAATATTTCTCATGTTAATGAGGACATTTTCTTCTTAAAATTTGGCCACTGCCAAAATGGATTATAATATTTTTTTTCAAGTGAAGTCCATTTTAAGAGAAATAACATTCTTCAAATGAGCGTATTACGAGAAGACAGATAATCTGTGTAATTTTCAGAGGGTACTAGAAAAAACGTGTGCAAGTTCTGACCTCAGAATTGAGCATTACTGGTTTTGCTCTGCTGTTCCTTTTACTTTCAAATCAATCTCAGTAAAAATAAGTGATTTCTCTTTTCAAAAAACCTCATTTGTATTGGATTGTGTTAATGACATAGAGTTTGCAGCATTTAAGGAAATAAAATACTCTACTAAATCTGAGATAGTAAAAACCTGCAACATTGTTTGAGGTCTCAAACTTCTCCAATTCTGCTGGTTCATCTTAGACCATCCCAAACCCACAAAACTTTGGTCTTTGATATTCCATACGGCTGTGACATCATAAATGGATGAATGTACAAAAGACTTTGCAAGTAGAAGTTCAGGAACCAAAAAGAACTTGCTTGACAACAGTGCATATACCAGCAGTTCCTCTTCAGATCAAAAATCACTGTGGCTACAGCCAGGAATTGCCAGTGCTGTGATGTTTTTGTTCAAATGAGGTCAATTTATAGCAATGGAGGATGAGTCTCCTTGTTTGGGAAGAGAGCAAAAGGTCAGGCAACTGTTAGGGGAAAAGAAATTCGAAGTGCTGAGTCATCTTGTGTTATTTGTGAGAGCAAACGCATTCTTTCCTGGTTTTGTAGGCATTGTATAGCAGCACATCAAACACATAAACCAAAGGATGAAAACACAAAGGTGAAGAAATCAGGTGGTGAGCTGCCAAGAAAAATCTCAACCTTTTAAAACCACATTTCTATGTCTGAGTTTAGCAATGATTTTTAACTGAACATAGAAATAAAAGCCAAATATTTGAATTGGCCAGTGAAGCATAGCATAACAGGACCTGAATGAGTTTGTTTTAAAAGAGATTTCTTTTTGTAGCAGTGAGAAGCACTGGAGAAACATAAATTGATGGGTGGAGGAGATTAACTCAGACAATTGTGGCTTTCCTGAGAAAGACTTCAATAAGAGGTTGAAGGTGGGGAAGTGAGGAGGATGAAGCAAATAAATTTGAAGGTTTGTCTTTGAATTTGCATCCTTTGGTGTCTTTCAGTATCAAAGAGATCATGTGTGTTCAGCATGCGAAGTTCTTAAAATTTGGGTTGTTGCATTTCGTCCACATTCTGTAAATCTCAAGGAGGAGATTTCTCCTGGGTGTGACATGCAGTAATACATCAGTCTTTCAACTGTCTCCAGTTATACCGTGTCAAAAGCTAGCTTTCCAGCCTCCTGCAGCTAATAATCAATATAGGAAGACAAATAATTTGATTTGGGAAAATGCCTTATGGAAAAACCTTGTTTAGGGATCTTGTATCTGTCTCTTCTCTTGTGGGCTGAAGCTGCTAAAAATAACAAGATAGAAAACCGATGCCATAATAAACTAACAAAATTTTCCTCAGCTTTCCCAGGTACCTCGCACAGGGAGCAGTATATTCTCATGTTTGACTTGTGTTGACATAATTATGGGTCAAGGTCTCTTAATAGCTTTGATGGCAACACTTGTTACATTAGGTATTATTTGGGTGCTTGATGATGTCCTTGATGACTTCAGCATCTCTCCCATGGCTATGTCTGGAGATGGTCTCTGCCTGCCTGTCTCTGCCCATACAAGGTGGACACCCAAAAGGTAGATTTTCCTACTGCAAATGCTGTCATATAAACAGAGTTAGACTGATTTAGTAAATGCTGTGAAAAAGCCAGCCTTCCTGCTGCTTTAAATACAACCTGCAAGTGTTTAATGCCTTCAGCAATCAGATAGTTTTGACTGCGGTACCTGCATGTAGATTTAAGGAATCTGACTTCAGGCTTACAGGCTTCAAGACTTTGACAGTTTTAGATGAGTAATGGTGGATAATTTAAAGGAATGTTTGCAATTGCTATAATCGTCTCATTATGCTGTGTTTTGCATTGCCACAGCAACAAATTCCAGGGTGACTGGAGTGATAACAGCAATGAACTAGCTTAGAATAACATCTCCTAATAAAGATCATAGAAATGAAGAAGACAATGACTTCTTTTATTATTATTTTTCCTGCATCTTGGCACAGTGTGAAAATTCATAGTAATTTGCCTGCATAGAAGTCAAATCCAATCAATACATTTGAAATGTGGCCCCAGTATCTATAGAAGCAGGTTTCAGGGTTAATTTTTTCACCTCTGAGATTCAAACAGCCTTTCTCGTTGTGTTAAGTACTTCACTGCACAAAATTCTGTATTTAAATTGGAGCTGAATTATTTCATTATTCAAGTTAATTAAGATAGGTAATTAAAAGCTACAACTAATGTATTATGTATTTTACATTTTATTTCCTTTAAAAGGGATTTTTAAGTACAGCATAAATTAATTATTTGAGAGTCCAAATTGGCTTTTCTAACTCTTTTTTGTGTATTGCCTGACTCTCCACCCCCCCAGTAATTCCAACTTTGACACAAGGATCAGAACAAGCATTTATGGAAATCAATGCGAGTTCACAAATTTCCATATAGTTATTTCAGTAATGGTATTTTATTCCAATATTTTAGTTCCACTCTTTTCAGTCACCTAATATACTGTGAGCAAATTATCCCCAGTGATTTACCCACATTTACCGATCCCTCCCATAATCATCTTTTTAAATGCTGCTGGTTTTCTCTTTTGGGTTTTTTGTTTTACTTGCTGTTGGTGTTTTGTGTTTTGGTGGTTGGTTTGTCTTGTTGTTTTTTTATTTCAATCTCTACTTTCAGAACAGAGGAAATACCTGATTTTCCTGTAGTCAACCTGTTACTATCATCACAGCTGTCCTCTCTGAGAAAGGGGAGGTCCATGCCTAGCCCAAGTATAAAGCCATCCTTTACATGAAACATAAAGGAGTTTCTCTGTACAAATATATTATTTACTCAATATTAGATAACAGGGAGAAGTCAGGAAAAATAGGTTGTACTGTTGTGAGCTTTCTGGGTTTTTTTTCTGCCTTACTGTGTCATCATTGAGGCTGGGCAAGTAAACAAACTGGAATATTAGACGCGGTTTTCAAGTGACCTTTTATTTTAATGCCAAAGTATTCAAATAGCTCGGCCTTGCAACGCTATGATGGGATGGTGAAATATTTGTTGATAATGGCCTGGAGAAGTTGTCTTTCAGAGCATGAGCCCATGGTTAACATGGGGATGGTGACCATGCATTTCTATTCATGTGACATTGCTGTTTTAAAACAGTGTTGGTGTAAATTAGTGTGAAATCCCAATGGAAAAATGATGGTTAAATACCCTCGTATCCTTTTGGGAAGAGCGGGTATCTTGAAGTTAATCTATTTCTTAATGTCTTTTCTCTTCCTCAGCTATATGAGCTGTTTTGAGCTAATGAGCAGTTTCAGGCCTCTGATGTCTCTTTGGCTTTTGCTAACAACTAGTTAAAGTTTAGTGACTTCCAACCAGACCCGAGGTTTCCATGGCTACCAGAAGCTCAAGTTGTTTTCTACAAACAATACAAAATTTGAATTAATTTTTGCAATTAAAATTTTGCAAAGATATCTCATATTATGACCTGTATGTAAGACTGTGAAATCCCTTCACTAAAGAAATTAATGATGCTTAAATTCACATAAAAACTTCAAAGATCAAATTTAGGGATAGGGGAGTTGCACCGAATGAGGAACACTCCCTGGATCCAGTGTAACAACATAAGTATCTCCTGAAGTATTCTCCTAGGATTTTCCTGCTCTATCACAAACCGGTTCCGTTTCCATACCAGCCCTTATCCAGCTGCCAGTAAACTGGTCTTTGGCATACGGCCTTTAATACGTATTTCAGGAAGAACATAGGAAGCCAGGTGCTTTAGCCAAGGAAATCTTTGTCGATGTTGTAAGGCAGGTTCCAATGTACTTCACCGGGCAGTATATCACGGCAAACACGCTCTCCTTTGCTGCTGACAAGGATGTTTGCTTTGCATTATGCGGCCATCGCCCCCTCGGCTGACAGAAGCCATTGTGACAGTGTGGTGCCTGTCCAAGTTTTAAGGCTGGAGAGTAAGGCTGATTCTCTCTTTTTGCATGAATTGAGTTTCTGTTTGAATTTTGGCCCACTGCGAAGCTGGCTGCTCATTTTACTAACGCAAACCCGGAATACTAAGCAGGTAATTAATTTATGTTCTTTGCCAAGAGTCGAAAGGCAGTGTTCACCAGGCGTTGAAGACCAACAACAATTTTCATGAAGCCAAGCTTTTCAAAATTATACAAGTAGAGCATTAGAATTTGTATGCAAATGACATGGGCAAAATATCACTATGATATTCACATTTTATTTTACTAGTGTCCTTTTCTTTTTTGTTTTAATATTTACTTACTTAAAATGCTCTTTGTGGCTGCAGCGGCATTTGTTAATGGGCTACAAAGCACTGAAATGAGGTCGGGATGTCTAGTTTACTTGTACTAGAGCAGTTTCTTTTTTGTAAGTGAAAGAGAGAGAGGCGAGCAGTGTTGGGAGAAGTAATCAGCGTTGTAATGAATGACCCCTGTGTTTTCTTAGTGGCAAGAACAGGGAGATGAACCAAGTCATTCCAGTTTGCCCCAAAAAACTTCTCAATCTAATCTTGACTATTTGGTCTTGGCTGTATTTTTCTGTTGGAAATCTTATTGAAGGAGAATGGAGAGCAAAAATGTCTCTGGCCAGGCAGCTGTTTGGAGAACTGCTCCCATTTATGATGGGGCTGCTCATAAAGTCATGAAAAAAGGTAATCCATTGCCAGTCAGGAAGAGGGACACTTCAAAGAGATCTGGCCAGTAGGTGAAGCCCTTGGGAGCTTCACCTGGGATATGTGATCAGGGTAAATCTCAGGCTAACCCAGGCCAGTGTATTGTTATTCCAAGTAAAAAGAGTGGACTGGACACTTGAAGAGGTGCTAATAAAGATAAATGGTGTTGTTACATGGCCAGAGTTTGTAAATGAGGGATTCTAGTCCGCTGAAATGGAAAATTAAAGAGCCCAGGCTGAGGAAGATCTTCTTACCAAAGACACAATGTTGAAAAGACAATTAGGTGATTTCATGGAAGGAAACTCAGCCACTTGGTTTGATCCCTTCCTGAGTTGTCTTTTTTTTTTTTTCTGATAAGGCATCCCAAACATCTGCTGGCTTCTCACTATCTGAGTTATACTGCCACCAGGCATATGGGATTTAAAAGGATAAGGGAGAATTGGAAGTCGTAGATGTGCAATGTGCCCAACTTTCTCTCTCAGCCTTAGCTGAGAGAGGCACTGACAAGAAAAAAACCTCTTGGAAGTGCAAATGATCCAAGAGAGTTTGTACAAGAAGGCAGTTTTTACAGAAAAAAGAAGTCAAAACTGAGCAAACTCGTGCTTATTTTGCTTCTTAACTTAGATTCCAGGATGCTGACTTTGGAGGATGTGTTTCCTTGTGCTTAACACTCAGGATTATTTTGACATTCTCCAAAGTGTATGTGCATATTTCTAGTACCGTACTTTTACTGTGGCTGTAGTAGTCATCTGCAGGCACCTTGGCACAGAACTCCAGTCAAAATAAAAGGCAAAGGAGACGTTAAAAAGCAAAAGCAGCAAGGAAGTAGCAATCCAGCCCAATGTGTTCAGGCAGCACAGAAGAAATTAAGAGACAAGCTGGATTTGTCTTAAATTTTTAAATTACTAAATGCTAAGAGAACTTGGCAGCTGTCAATACATAGTATTTTCTGTTTCACATTGGTTGTTCTCTCAACTATATGTGCACTAAAGTACTTATTAATTGCCCTTAATAAAAAGAAAATTGTTGTCTTAAAACATCACTAAATAACTGATGGAATGCATAAACTGAATTATGCCCAGTATTGATCTAATCTTGTGAATATATACTCGTGTCCAGTCACTTAAAATGCATATAATTGACTCTATAAGTGCCACGCACATTTCTGGAGGACAGATTAATGACCTGATGGAGTGATAAAGCACTTAGTGGCTTTTGCCTGATAAATCATTTCAGCACTTTCGTACATTTAATTATGGCCATTTAAAACACTGTTTATTGTTGTGCTGCTCTACAAAAGACAGTGATCAAAACATTAACTCAAATACATCACCGAAAGTTGTTGTATCCACAGCCTTATAGTCCCTTTATAAGCAGTGTTGCCAGTTAAATTGTGGAAAATTTGGATTTTGGAGGATAGACGTTTCAGGTTTCACACAGAACTTAAAATTTTTATCAGCTGTGAGTTTTGGAAACTATTTACTCTATTTATCTGTGTACAGAGTGATCTTCCTATTACGGGGTTATGCAAAAATACCTAAATGAGGAGCTCTTGAATAAACACATCCTGCACCCACTGGAGGGGCTATGGGAAAGGCTTCCCTTTGGAGCTACAAGCCCTGTGGCTTCACTGGTGTCCCACAGCAGGTCTCCAACTAAAGCAGTTGCTGTCTAACCATCCGGATATGATTGGAAATATTCCTCTAATATACTACTACTTCTCTAGACTGAGAAATCTTGCACTGGAACCGGCAGACTAATCAGTTTTAGTTCAGAAATACTAATTCATACTCAAATCCCTCAAGCAAATAGAT